>WNWK01011092.1:0-66445 GCA_009830355.1 Cherax destructor | reverse complement strand
TAACCAGTCTGTAATGACATAAATGCCACCTTGTTTTCAAGGGGGAGCGGACGGGCCCAATTCATTTCCCCGCCCAAACCCGGGCTGTGGTTCGCGTCGGTTTACGTTCGGCTAGCAAAAATAGCCGGTTTAAAGGGCTCTGATCCACCACTAAGCCTGGTCATATTGATGTTCGTACCAGGCAACGCCTCAAGAACGTCAATATAAGTCATCGATAACAATAAAAGCCCAAATGCAACTTTGAAAAAGTCCAAATCAGTGGTTGACACACCAGGGGTATTATTCTTAGCCCACATTCTGAAAACGAAACTGACGACTTTTCGGCCGTCCTGGTTGGTTAACTAGTCGTTAACGGGAGGAACACGGTGAAAGATAAAAAGGTCAAGGTAGGGGGGAGATGGCGGAAAAGGTGGGGTTAACTCACGTGTTTTGAAGGTGGAAATTCACGAACAACACAAAAAAAAAGTTGCGGGACAAATTTTGTTGGGACTTTTTATCTGCGAAAAAACATGAAAAGTTGTCATAAAGGGTAAAAAGGCGCATAAAAGGTTACAAAGCTTGTCTAAAAAGGTAAAAGTTGTCATAAAAAACAGGCTTGTCATACAAGGTTACAAAGCTTGTCATACAAGGTAAAAAGGCTTGTCATACAAGGTAACAAAGCTTGTCATACAAGGTAACAAGGCTTGTCATACAAGGTAACAAAGCTTGGGTCATACGGTAACAAAGCTTGTCATAGGGTTGAAAAGCTTGTCATACAAGGTAACAAAGCTTGTCATAAAGGTAACAAAGTTGTCATACGGATGACAAAGCTTGTCATAGGGTTAAAAGCTGTCGTATTCACGTATACAAAAAACACCCCGGCCCTAGGACTGATCTTTGTTGAACCCCACTCATCACATGCACTCATTATAAACCTTTCTGGACCACCTGTTGTGTCCTTCCTGTCAGGTAAAAAACAGGTGAAGCACTAAATGTCTCTAAACTGCTCTCTAGCTTCTCTGTTCTGCCCCCCCAGCTAAGAGGTAAACAAAGAATGATTAAACCTTCCTAAGAAAGCGTTTCCAAGAATTTTCAGAAGGGATTAGTAAACAGGGGGGATAAATAAGTCACCGGTGGACTGAGGTTGATACCTGAATTCCGGTCTGACGGCCGGGAAACCACAACATTAAGAACAGCAACCATTACACTGCGAACGAGCAGAAGAACAGTGAGCAAGGGGAGCATCATGAAGAACGGGGTAATAATCACAAGTGAACAGCATTTAAAAAAGGGAAAAAACCCAACAAGTGAACATGAACAGGTTAACAATCCCAACAAGTGAACATGAAAAGGGTAACAATCCCAACAAGTGAACATGAAAAGGTAAAATCCCAACAAGTGAACATGAACAGGGAACAATCCCAACAGCATGAAGAACAGGGTAACAATCACAAGTGAACAGTATGAACACAATAACAATCACAACACGTGAACAGTATGAAGAACAGGGTAACAACCACAAGTGAACAGCCTGAAGAACAGGGTAAAAATCCAAGTGAACAGCATGAAAACAGGATAACAACCACAGAGTAAAACCCACACCAAGTGAACAGCCTGAAGAACAGGGTAAAATCACAAGTAAACAGCATGAAGAACAGGGTAACCACACCAAGTGAACAGCCTGAAGAACAGGGTAACAACCACAACAAGCGAACAGCATGAAGAACAGGGGTAACAACAAGTGAACAGCAGATATGGGTAACAACCACAATAGGTGAACAGTATGAAGAACAGGGTAACAACTACAAGCGAACATCATGAAGAACAGGAGAACAGTAACAAGTGTAGGTCCGCCCTTGAGAGCCCCAGCCCTGACCTGTGTATTAAATACAAGAAGAGACAATCTCTGCAAATGGGTATACGTAATAATTTTGCGCTGTAAAAGATGGAGGGAACTTAGAGTAAACGATACAGGACATCTACACGTCGGTAAACACACAAATTCAGTTATATAAAACTTTTACTGATGACGTTTCGCTCACACAAGCCTCTTATCAGGTTGCAACTGGAGAAAGAGCACTGTACCTTTGATATACCTTTGAAGAGTTTCGAGAGTATCTACTCTCTGAGCCCGGCCATGGGCCAGGCTCGTCTGGTGCTTGCCTGGTCAACCAGGCTGTTGCTGCTGGAGGCCCGCTGCCCCACATATCCATCACAGCCTGGTTGATCTGGCACCTGGTGAAGATATTTGTCCAGTTTCCTCTTGAAGGCTTCTACACTGGTTCCAGCCGTGTTTCGGATATCTTCTGGTAAGATGTTGAATAGTCTGGGACCCCGGATGTTAATACAGTGCTCCCGTATTGTCCCCACCGCACCCCTGCTCCTCACTGGGTTTATTTTACACTTTCTCCCATATCTCTCACTCCAGTATGTTGTTATGGCAGTGTGCAGATTTGGGACCAGGCCTCAAGTACTTTCCATGTATATATTATCATGTATCTCTCTCTCCTCCGCTCCAATGAGTACATGTTCAAGACTTGAAGGCGTTCCCAATAATTTAGATGTTTCAATGGCTCAATGTGAGCCGTAAACGATCTCTGGATTTGTTCCAGCTCTGCTATTTCTCCTGCCCTGAACGGGGCCGTCAGCACTGAGCAGTATTCTAAGTGAGGGAGCACTAGCGATTTGAATAGTGTCACCATCGGCATTATTCCCTTGTTTTGAAAGTTCTCAATACCCACCCCGTCATCTTCCTGGCTGTTGTGATCTTTGTCTTGTTATGGTCTTTAAACGACAGATCAGCAGACATAATTATTCCCAAGTCCTTTACGTGTTCCTTTCGTTCTATGTGGTGACCCTCTTGCGTTTTGTATATAGTGTTCCTTTTGAGTTCTTCATTTTTCCATACCTAAGCAGCTGAAACTTATCACCATTGAACGTCATGTTGTTCTCCACTGCCCATTGGAAGACCCTGCTTATGTCCTCCTGTAATTTTTCAGTGTCCTCTACCGTAGTGACTTTCATGCTTATTTTAGTGTCATCTGCAAATGATGATACAAAAGTGTGCTGGGTGTTTTTATCTATGTCTGCTATGAGGATGAGAAACAGCAGAGGTGCCAGGAAGTGCCTTGGGGCACTGAGCTTTTGACCTCGCTGATGCTGGATCTTGCCCTGTTCACTACTACTTTTTGTGTTCTTTGTGTTAGGAACTCAAAAATCCATCTGCCTACCTTCCCCGTAATGCCTATGGCCCTCATTTTGTGCGCTATCACTCCATGATCGCATTTGTCAAACGCCTTTGCAAAATCTGTGTAAATCACATCTGCGTTTTGGTCGTCCTCCAATGCCTCCGTAATTCTGTCATAATGGTTCAGCAGCTGTGACAGGCATGATCGACCCGCTCTAAAGCCATGCTGGTTCGGGTTATGTTGGTTGTGCTGGTCCATGAACTTTGTAATCTGCCGTCTCATCACTCTTTCAAAGATTTTTATGATGTGAGAAGTGAGGGCTACTGGTCTGTAATTTTTAGCTAGTGCTCTACTACCTCCCTTATGCAAAGGAGCTATGTCTGCACTCTTTAAGGCCTCTGGAATTTCACCTAGATCTAAGCACTGCTTTATAAATAAAGCATTCCATGAATCTGGTCCAGGTGCTGAGTGAGTGGGCATGTTGGCCATTTCTTTTTCGAAATCTATGGGATTTGTACTAATGTCGGTTAGGTGGTCTGCGCAGCCTTCTGCTGGAGTGAAAAATATTTCTGCATTTTCTACCTTGCTGTCATTTAGTGGGTTGCTGAACACTGACTCATACTGTTCTTTTAGAATTTCACTCATTTCCTGTTCATCGTCCGTATACGAATCTCCTCTCAATAATGGTCCAATTCTACAGGTAGTTCTTAGCTTGGATTTTGCATAGGAGTAGAAATATTTTGGGTTTCTTGCAATATCCTGTATGGCTCTTTGTTCCCTTTGTACTTCTTCTGTCAGGTATGACATGTTAAGTTTTGCTCTAATTCCGTGATCTCTCGGTTAAGGCTATCTCTCTTCTGTTGCAACATAACTGTGTTTTTCAGCAATTCAGTAACCCGTTTTCTTCTCCTGTACCATCTCCTACGCTCTCTCTCTATATCTGATCTTCTTCGGGGTTTCCTCAATGGTACGTGTTTCATACATACCTTGTATGCTTCTGTATTCAGCTTCTCTAGGCACTGGTGGGGATTTAGGGTGCTCATGTCTGATTCCCATGATATGTCTGATAGCTCTTGGTTTATTTTTTCCCAGTCAATTCTATGGTTATTAAAATTAAACTTACTGAACATTCCGTCTCTAACATTAGTGTCGCAGTTCCCTAACCCTGAGTTAATACTAGTTTGAACTTCTATGATGTTATGATCAGAGTATATTGTTTTTGTAACTGTTATGTCTCTGATTAATTCCTCGTTGTTTGTGAATATCAAATCCAGGGTATTTTCATTTCTAGTGGGATCAATTATCTGTTGAGCTTAGTGGGCGAGATGTCGCCAAGAAAACTTGTGTATAATTTCATTAGTGTCTTTAACCTTGTATATGGGGACAGTTCTGTTCTGTTGTAGATTCGCCGGTATAATCGCCTGGCCCGGGCCTTTTCCAAGAGGTGGCCCGGCCTGGGCTCCGTCGTGGGAGTGTCTCAGACCAATGACTGCCATGGGAGGAGGTACAAGTACCTCCTCGACTTCTGTGACCAGCTGTCCCCAGGCCTAGCCCCATTCCCCGCCCCCACGGGGCTCGGAGGGAGAAGCTAGGCACCTTGGGCTGCCACAAACCCCGCCCACACTGGGCTCGAAGGGTGTGGCAGCTGCATAGCAGCAGACGATGTCAGGAGGTGCAAAGGCAGCAAGCACTACAGGATCCTTTTGGAGTCACACCCCAGCTTTGGGCATTAAGCCCGAGCGCTGGGGAAACTCAAGAATGCCTCTTGCTGTGTGTTGCTGCTGCTACTACTACACTTGTCCGTTGCACTCAATATGGGGACATGTTACCTGTAGTCGCTTCCGAAGGTCACTGCCCCGCGACCCAGTGCCACACCAGGTCTCCTGGTTGCTTGCTAGCTAGCTAGCCTGATAAACCCGGTCCCATACCAGACCTCATGGTTGCTAGCTAGGTAGCTTGATCGACCAGGTGCCAGCCGATATTGGTAAAAAAATATATATCCCTGCTAGGAAATAACTTCATATATCATACGAGGCACAAATATCTCAAACGGTGCACTAAATCAACCTCTTTAGTGTCCCTTGTGACGTGGTGCTATTTGCACCAAGTCACAAGGAGATTTGACTCTCCCTCGGAGCTGGGAGATGAGAGCCGCATGTCTGACCACTAGGCTATGGTAGTTGTATGCTGGAGGTTGAATAGTAATAAACAAGCTGGAGGATGATGTTATTAACCCCGGATCTTTCTATGTTTATTATTAACACTGTACTACACACCTGTGAACAACTGCCTTAACGATAGAAACCATGGCATTTTATTGAGAAGACGTTTTGTCCGCCAGGAACACGATAACATCCATGGTGGGCGAAACATCTTATCAGTAACATGTCATAAACAGCATATTTTGTCTTATTAAGATACCAAGTATGTAGAGAGGAAGGAAGAAAGAGAGAAATATTTGAACATGTGGATAAAGGAAGCTCAGCATAGCTGACACAATGAACGACAAAGACGAGAACACACAAGTAGAACAGACATGGGGGAAACACAGACAATGGAAAAACACAGACATGGGGGAAGCACAGAAAAGGGAAGAGCACAGAAAAGGGGGAAGCACAGACAAGGGGGGAAGCATAGACAAGTAGAACAGACATGGGGGGGAACACAGACAAGGGAAGAACACAGACAAGGGAAGAGCACAGACAAGGGAAGAGCACAGACAAGGGAAGAGCACAGACAAGGGGGAAGCATAGACAAGGGGAAAGCAAAGACAAGGGGGAAGCATAGACAAGGGAAGAGCACAGACAAGGGAAGACCACAGACAAGGGAAGCACAGACATTAAGGAACCTGGTACATAATTATAATATTCACGGGGAAGAGCTAAAAACGTAAGGGTCACACGACGTCCATGCAATGGGAGAGGGGAGTGAAACAGGTTTGAGTCTAGGAAAGGAAGTGTAGCTCCAGTTTCCCGGATCAAGAGCCCTTCACGGGGCATCAAGGAAGCAGACAGAGACCAAAAGTATAAACACTTACTTCTGACTCTTGGGGACGACCACAGGGGCGTAGTCAGGGTCGTAACCCTCGTCGAAGCCCTGAGCAGCAGGCTCGGCCGAGATAGCTGTCCTCTTCACTCTGGCCTCGGCGCCCTCGCTCACGCCCTCGATGACGCCGGCGTTGGAGGAGGGCGGCGGGTAGTAGCGGTCATTCTGGAGGCTATTGCGGTTGTGGTGCTCGCTGTTGTTGTTGCGGCAAGTGAGGGAACGGAGGGATATCCGTCCGTGTAGGGAGTGCGGTCGCTGGCCAGCCAGCGGCGGCAACACCGACCGCAGTTTATCAAGCTGGGTGTTGAGGGTGGCTATGGTGGCCTCCTTCTCGCGCAGCTCCTCCTCCAGGCGCTTGATGTCATTGTCCTTGAGTGTGAGTGTCTCGAGGGCAGCGGCTAGGGCCGTCTGGGTGTCGCGCAGGGACGCGCGTCCCTTAGCAGAGTTGCCGAGACCCATGGGTCCTCCGCTACCACTGCCACCCTCGCCGCCGCCTCGACTCTTAAACCACTTCTGCATTACGTAACCCACTCACACATTCATCCTCCTCCTCGCCTAGGATACATAACCTGGGAACTCACTCCTTGGCCACTGTCTCTCACCCTCGGCGCTGCCGCAAGTCGAGGCCACAATCAGTCCACTTTTCTCGCTGGCGGTGTAGCTGTGGTCTACAGCTATGACCAGAAGCTGTCCGAAGCGAGGCCAGGAGCTGCAATACGAAGCCGCAGTTCTCACACACACGCAAAAATGATCGAAGAGCTGGTTCGTCAGCTTGGCATCACTCCACATACACCACACTGGTTCGTCAACATGGCACTACTTCCCCACATACACCACTCAGGGTCGTCAACATGGCACCATTTACCCATACAAACCACACTGGGTTGTCAGTTCCACACTGATAGTTCACACACTCCAACACGGAGGTCCCAGAGAAGGTACAATATTGCACACTAATCACTCCTGGCGTTACGATCTTGCCCACACCACTGTATTAATCCACTGGAATGCACAACGTACTAACACTTGGTGTATCAAAACACACACGAAACACCAACTATAACGTCTTACACCTGTTGTCCTATTAAAACATTTATTTTAAATAATCCTCTGTTGCATGTATTATCACAGAAAAACTTAAGTGTAATAATATACATACAGGAGTATTATGTATGCATGCTTTAACACACTTGCTCAACAGTATTGTGTCGCATGAATCATGGAAAAGCTATGGAGTATAACAATCCTAAGCAAACCCATACCTGTCTAAGTGCCAATATCAATCTCAAAAGTGTCAATATCAATCTCAGAAGTGCCAATATCAAAGTGTCAAATATCAGTCTCAAAAGTGTCAATAAATACCCATCCCCTAAGTGCCCATACCTCTTTCCAGAATGCTAAAACTCTTCCAAATCGTATCAATACGCGTCCCATAAGTGCCATACCCATCACCTACGTGCCATATCCATCACCTACGTGCCATATCCATCACCTACGGGCCACTAGTTGTCTCCTACACGCCAATGCCCGATACTATAATCCATAACAACTGTCAAGTTCGGATAATTCCAAACTACGGTCATTTATATGCACTTATTTAAAGCCCAAGAATCAAGCCGTGACTCTTCCACCGAGTAGCTCAATCTAAGCTGATGCTTGTGAAGGGCTCTTGATCTAAGAAATCAAAACCTACCAACCCTTCCTAGAACAGGACGTAACTGCCTCCCATTCCCCATAAACATTACAACAACAGCACCGCGCAAGGAAAGAGGTCAAGCATTTATTTACGTTTATCTTAACTCGAGCCGTTCCCAGAGTTCATCTCTCAGTTATAGGTGACATACCTGTAACCAATCTCAAGGGTAGCTTTGTACTGGCATCCTGACCCGAGGCCACACTGTCCTCTCAGACTTATCACCCAGGAGGTGCTGTCTGTATGCCCACGTAGCCATCACAACACGGCTTATCTGATAATTCTTGAAGAAAGTGATCTACACCTGAGCTGTCACTCTCCCAACTGAATTAAAACTGGCACTAAAAGGTGCCATACTCCCAGCTTGATTCAAGCTTGCAATAAGAGGTATCATTCTCCCAGCAGGACTACAGCTAGCACTAAGAAATATTCTCCCAGCAGGACTACAGCTAGCACTAAGAAATATTCTCCCAGCAGGACTACAGCTAGCACTAAGAAATATTCTCCCAGCAGGACTACAGCTAGCACTAAGAAATATTCTCCCAGCAGGACTACAGCTAGCACTAAGAAATATTCTCCCAGCAGGACTACAGCTAGCACTAAGAAATATTCTCCCAGCAGGACTACAGCTAGCACTAAGAAATATTCTCCCAGCAGGACTACAGCTAGCACTAAGAAATATTCTCCCAGCAGGACTACAGCTAGCACTAAGAAATATTCTCCCAGCAGGACTACAGCTAGCACTAAGAAATATTCTCCCAGCAGGACTACAGCTAGCACTAAGAAATATTCTCCCAGCAGGACTACAGCTAGCACTAAGAAATATCATTCTCCATGTCACACTTAAAGCTAGTACTACTAAAAAAATAAAAAAAAACTCCCTCTCCCAGTTTGATTACCACTACAAAGTAATCCTCCTAGCTGGGTTAAAGCCACTACTGAGAGTTATTATTGTCACAGGTGGGGCTAGCTTTATTTGTTCCAAATGGATAAAAGAGAGATGATCTCTGTGATGAGCTGGAGTTAAGACATTAAACACAAACAAACATTTTGATTTTCTTGACCGGTGCCAGACTCACGATCACAGGCGCCGGCAGTGACCATCCTAGTGTAGCAACCGCAGCAACTACAGCAGCAGCAGTAGTAGTAGTAATGGTGACAGCAGTAGTGGTGGTGGTGGTAATAGATGTAGTAGTAACAGCAGTTAGTGGTAGCAGTAGCATTAGTAGTAGCAGTAGCAGTTCTAGGAACAGCTATATTAGCACAGCAGAAGCGGAACCGCAGCCGTGGTACAGCAGAAGCTACTGTAATAGCAGCAGCAGCAGCAGTAACAACGGTAGCAAGATTACTGAACAGGTTTTCAAAGGTTAACAACGTTTCACTGAGCCACTGATCTGGGCGGACAGAAAACGTTCCCAGGATTCACTAACTTATTAATCCCATGACAAAAACAAAAAGAAAAAAAAAAACGGAGTATAGAGGGCAGGAGGCAGGCACGCTCAGAGGCAGTGCCTCACACTATCAAGGAGTAACTGAGGGGCACTGATGCTTCCTATAAATAACACGGACTAGTCAGAGCAGCGGACTGGCCCCCATCCTCCGCGGCTGACCAGTGCACTCTACCCCACTCCGGGCTGACGCCAGGCCTTACTGTATAGAAAGTAAATCCCTGGCACAACCCGCCCCCTCCACCCTCCTGGCACTCCCATGCCCCCTCTTCTTGCCCCCCCCCTATGGCACTATCTGCCCTGCCCTCCCCTTCCTCCAGTCACTCAACACTACTCAGATGCGACATTTTGCAAGTGCGGTGGTCTTAATTTGTTGGTATTAAATATACTTTCGAAGTGCTTTACTGGGAAAGTACTATACGATGTTCCTTTTATGAGCCCCTGACTTCCATAAATACAGTAGGATGAATAGATACATGCATAATAGACATCCCACTCGTTACACAGTCTTGGTGGCACTACCAGCATCATAACTAGTGCTAGTGTCAGCAGGGAACATTGTGTCAACAGCAGTGTATTATCTCTCTCCTGATTCCTCATACTGTTATTCCCAGGTGTTTTTCCCCTCATGACACTGCCACTAACATTTTTTCCTACCCCCTGCAGCACCAGGAACCTCCAGTCTATCCTTCACCATTTATTTCTCTTTACTATCATCACTGGTATTCTGTATGGCTGGGAGTTTAGTTGTACGTGCAGGTAAGGTGTGTACTTGTCCTCTCCAGCCTTGTGCCGCCTCTGATGTCCTGACGACCAGGTGTGTGTTGTATCTCACATTACCAGTGCTGCTGCTGGTATGTTGAGTACAGTGTCAGTGGGAGGGTGACAACAACAGACGAAATGTTGTGTTGGGTATGCGCACCACCACCTTAAACCAGACATCCGCCTCTGTACACTGACTACTGATGCGCACACGCACACACACACACACACAAACACACACACACAATTGAAGGTCATAAAAATCGGATGAGATAGGGGACGGAGTACAGGCTAAAAAAAAAAAAAACTGCAATCACACCGAACTAAGAAAAGGATGTAGAAGCAAACATCACACCGAACATATCGCCGGAGGAGCACATCAATCGCATGACTATTGCAAACTTCACGAGACTAGAGATCAGCATTCAGGAATCTCGTTAAAAAACACAGTAGGGCTCAGTACACAATATATATACCAGAACTGTTCTTAAATAAGTAGCACCAGTGTATTGTTAAAGATTTCCAACTTTACTAGTCCAAGAACTGAGAAATGTGCGTCATAAGGACAGACCAAACAAACTGACCCTGACAACTAAACAAAAGAACAGACCTAGAGAATATATGATTATAAAATACACGATACTTTGCTAAATTATTATGTCGGAAAGAGAGAGACAGATTGAAATGAAAGTACCAGGAATAAGGAGATGAAATTTGAAGCTGAAATACAGGAGAGATGTTAAGAAGTATGTTTTGAGTTGATGATTAAGACACATGAGCAAGAGTTGGGTCTCTTTATCGATGAAACGTTTCTCATATACAGTAGGTCCATCAACCTTGGAGGATATGAGGTGGTCAGTCCCTCAGCTTGGAGAAGAGTTCAGCTCCATGAAGCTGAACTATATCGTTCTAGACTCTGGAGCTGAAGTTTGAGGGACTGACCACCTCATATCTCCTAGGTTGATCGACTGATTACATCATCTTCATTTCGCTACATCACCTACTGTCTCTGTATGTGACTGAAGAAGCCTACTGTGTAGGAGAAACATTTCAACAGTAAAGATACCCAACTGTTGCACATGTGTTTTAATCATCAACTTGTCGGGCTTTAATACCATTTTCAACATATATTTTGGGTCTCCTGACAGTAGGGAAGTGGAGTGACCTCTATGTGGCAGTGAAGGTAAACTTCATAAACATTTTTAACACTTGTTTTGATAAGAGTTAAAGAGAACGGAAATCAGTAATGACAGTCTATGAAGCTTAAGGGGCACTTAAGTTCCCCTGTCTTCTAATAACATGTTCATTTTTGCACTATAAAAGTAGATTATAGTGGAAAAATGAACATGCTATTGGAAAACGGGGGAACTTACGTGCCCCTTAAGACGCGAGGGTCAGGAGCCGTGACAAGACACCCGCAAACGAAAAAAGATATGTACACACAACCTTCCTCCCCCAAACACACCTCCAGCGTGTGCCCGCTTCCGGTGCAACTATTTAATTCTTGATGGTTGAACATGAATAGTGAGCATTCATAGCCTGCTCTGACCCACGAGTCCATTCAGCGCTAGTGTCAATAAAGTATATATCCACGCATAGCAACCCTCAGAAGAGGTACGATAAAGCTCTTGGAGCAGGGAGAGAGTGGACCTAGTAGCGACCAGCGAAGAGGCGGGGCCAGGACATGTGAATCGACCCGTGCAACCACAAATAAGTGAATACAAATAGGCGAGTACAAGTTAGCTTGACTGGGCCTGACAGCTGAGGGCTTCCTCGCACAAGGTACAGTGTTGCTGCAGGAACCTGGTGACTCTCATCAGCACACACGGCATGCGCACCCGCGTCCCAAGTCCACATTTGTAACGCAACGGAGAAGAACAATGCGATTTATGAAGCCATGCGTCATGTTACTTATTCTTAAACTGAAGCAGGAGTAAAACTATGGCGGTACTGCGCTGCCACCGTGCTAACGCACCTCTGACAAGCCATCACACTGGCTAACATGCGTCGCAAGCGTTGATGCCTACGAGTGTTCTTGTCAACACAAGATCAACACAGTAGCGCCAGAATATGCTATGCAGCTGTGTCAAGCTATCACTCAGGGTAACACGTGCAAGATCGTCTTGCACTGACAAACTATCACACTAATCTTACAACCGCTTCTGTTCTGTACCAAAAAGAAAATGTTGAAGAAACAATTATGGCCTTACCATAAATAAATTCACAGGAAAACTTCCCTAAATCGTCCTCATAAAATTCAGAACTGGCCTTTTTCTTCGGCTAGCTTTGCGAGAAACAGAAAAAAAAAGTTTTTTTTTAATTAGAGTTGAGATAAATTACAAAAAAAAATTCAGCTATTTAAAATAAGCAATACACCAATAACCCGCACATAGGTGACGCTTACGACGACGTTTCGGTCCGACTTGGACCATTTACAAAGTCACAATAACGCAAAAGAGTGAGCGAGCCAGTATATATAGGCGAGGAGGACACTGGCGGAACCAAGAGAGGAAGAAATAGTAGTAGTGGTAGTAGTAATGCTGGTAGTGGAAGTAGTTGTAGTAGTAGTAGTGGTAATGCTGGTAGTGGTAGTGGTAATGCTGGTAGTGGAAGTTGTGGTAGTGGTAGTAGTGGTAATGATAGTGATAATGCTGGTATCATGTCAGTAATATGTATACACTTGTGTAGTGTATTACTCCCAATACCCACACGACACTGGTAGTGGTAGTACTGGAAGTAGTGGTAGTGATAGTGATAATGCTGGTAGTGGTAGTAATGGAAGTAGTGGTAGTGATAGTGATAATGCTGATAGTGGTAGTGGAAGTAATGGTAATGATAGTGATAATGCTGGTAGTGGTAGCGGAAGTGGTGGTAGTGATAATGCTGGTAGTGGTAGTGATAATGCTGGTAGTGGTGGTAGTGGTAGTAGTGGTAGCGGAAGTGGTGGTAGTGATAATGCTGGTAGTGATAGTAGAAGTAGTGGTAGTGATAATGCTGGTAGTGGTAGTAGTGGTAGCGGAAGTAGTGGTAGTAGAAATAGTGGTAGTGATAATGCTGGCAGTGGTAGTGGTGGTAGTGATAATGCTAGTAGTGGTAGTAGAAATAGTGGTAGTGATAATGCTGGTAGTGGTGGTAGTGGAAGTAGTGGTAGTGGTGGTGGTAATGCTGAGTGCCAGGAATAGCTAAAATGGAGTTGAGTCACCGTGCCCCTGTAATAGGGCTGCCCCTGTCATAGGGCTGCCCCCGTCATAGGGCTGCCCCCGTCATAGGGCTGCCCCCGTCATAGGGCTGTAAACGATACATCACTTATATAATCTCCCACGCTCTTACGGGAGTCACTGCCGGGTCACCACATGGAAAAAGACCTGGGCCAGGACCCGTCCTGGCAGACCTACCTGAACATGAACTCTTCTGTGTTAGTGTGATATTGTAAATGGTCCAAGTCGGACCGAAACGTCGTCCTAAGTTTCGCTCTATATGAGAGATATACGAGTATCGTTCCAGCAAGCAGCAAGTGCATGAATTACATGTGTGACACTTTGGTATCTTGACTAACGAGACGTTTCGCCCGCCCAACAGGTTTCTTCAGTCGAAATACAGAGGCGACACAAGGAGTGGAGATGCTTCCTCTGTACCTCGACTGAAGAAGCCTACTGACCTGGCGAAACGTCTCACCAATAAAGATACTGTTGGACATGTGTCTTGTTTATCTATTTCTCTGTATTGTACACCATTATTATAATGATACAAATACTAAGTGTTGAGGAGTTGTAGAGGAGCCAGTCAGCCATAAAGACTGTAACAAGCCATTTATAAAGACTGTAACAAGCCATTCAGGACTGTAACAGGCCATTCATAAAAACTCTAACAAGCCATTCATAAAGACTGTAACAAGCCATTCAGAAGAACTGTAACAAGCCATTCAGGACTGCAACAAGCCATTCAGAAGGACTGTAACAAGCCATTCAGAAGGACTGCAACAAGCCATTCAGGACTGCAACAAGCCATTCAGAAGGACTGTAACAAGCCATTCAGAAGGACTGCAACAAGCCATTCAGAAGGACTGCAACAAGCCATTCAGAAGGACTGCAACAAGCCATTCAGAAGGACTGTAACAAGCCATTCAGAAGGACTGCAACAAGCCATTCAGAAGGACTGTAACAAGCCATTCAGAAGGACTGCAACAAGCCATTCAGGACTGTAACAAGCCATTCAGGACTGTAAAAAGCCATTCAGGACTGTAACAAGCTACTCACAACCATTCAGAAGGACTGTAACAAGCTACTCACAACCATTCAGAAGGATTCTTATAAGATACCCAGAGAATGTTCATCGCTAGTGAACATTCCAGGTACTTCTCTGAGGAATGTACTAGACAAATGGGAAAACATTCAGAACCAGTTGAAGACGACTCGGGACCAATAAAGCATCTGGGTTGGCATACAGCAACCATCCAAGGAGCGTGAAACGGAAGCCTGTTAAATGTATTGCACTCTGGAACAACTGTTCGTCTCGTAAACACCTAAGATAACAGATAACTCTTACAAAGTTCAATTTACTTTATCGAGTGTTTCATGGTATTCCTTGCTTTAGTAATATTTCCTTTCTAATTTAGACCTGTTGCAGTAGGCGAAGAAACGAAGGAAGGAAGGAATGAACCAACGAAATATTTTTTTTTGCAAATTTGAAGCCTGGGAACGGTACTGATGGAAGACGTCCTTTATCAATGGTATAAAGCTGCGAACGACAGTGTTGGAAGATGTCGTGTCTGCACGATGTAAACAGTAAAGAACTCCAGGTGTTGAACACTGGTGTTGACATTATGATCGCGGCTGTGCTATGAACAGCGCGCCTGTGTGTGTGAGATTTCACGGTACATCGAGTGCCTTCACAAGCAGTTTTTAGAACCTGACACGTTTGTCTACGACAACGAACTCCCAGCACTGCTGGATCAGATTTTTTAGCCTTTGGGACAACGAACTACCACTGCTGCTGATCTGGGTAAACACTTTTATCGCTCAGTGTAAAAAATACAGGTGGAAACATCCTGCAAGAAATAACCTCTTTATACATAGTGGGGGAAACAATGCAGTCAAGCAGGCTACCTAACGTTTTGGGCATCTGTAGCTGAGTGGTTCAAGGCGTCAAGTTTGGAGATAAGCCACACTCGTGGATAGCTACCAACGTGGGTTCGAATCCTGCTGGCTGCGATAGTTTTTGTATGTATTCATGCATGTGTATGTGTATGTGTATGTGTTAGTTAACATTTTGTCCTAGGCACATGTCGATTAGACACTAGGCCTGTTGTGTGTATGTGTGTGTATGTGTATGTGTGTGTTACCATTTTGCCCTAGGCACTTGTCGATGTGTGTGTGTGTGTATATATATATGTGTGTGTGTGTGTGTGTGTGTGTGTGTGTGTGTATGTGTGTGTATATATATATATGTGTGTGTGTGTATGTGTGTGTATATATATATATATATATGTGTGTGTGTGTATGTGTGTATATATATATGTATTATATATATAATATTATATATATATATATATATATATATATATATATATATATATATATATATATATATATATATATATATATATATATATATATATATTATGAAAAGATCACAGTAAACAGGTGATATCAAAATATGCAAGACAACCACTATGAAAAAATAGAGGAATTCCAAGCGCTTTCGTGACTACTCACATTATCAAGGAACAGTTCCTTGATAATGTGAGTAGTCACGAAAGCCTATACAATACATACATTCATACATACTAAATTACAAGGAGAGTTTACCGACAAAGAGCGATTACCGGGTGTGGAGGCAGGTGCTGGCCCAGGTTGCCAGGTACTGAGCTTGGGACCAGAGACAAGCTAACGTAGCCACTCGTGACCTTTCACTCACTCCACTTTCTCCACGGATCACTAAACTGCAATCCACACACACACACACACACACACAATATAACAATATAACAAAGGTCTTCAGCCCCTCTCTTCTATCAGGGCAGCTGTCAGAAAACTGAAAAAAGGTCAATGTTGTTCCCATACATAAAAAGGTGAACAGGCATGAGGCACTGGATTACAATCCAGTATCTTTAACAATCACACTCACGGTGGAGAAGACAGTAAGAAGTATATTTAAATACTTGGAGAGGTTATCTACAGGTAACCAACACAGATCTTAGACACGAAAAATCCTGTCACACGAACTTGCTGGAGCTTTATGAGAGTCACAGAACTACAACAAGAAATACAGGGCTGGACGGATTCATATTATTGGAATGCAGGAAAGTAGTTGATATGCCACTATATAAGGGATAAATCCAGAAATTAGAGGAACAGGCAATGTTAAAAGATAGAGTGCTCCAGTGGGTCAGGGAGCCACAGAATGCACAGAGTAACTGGGGGAAAAGGTATCAGAATGGGAGAGAGTAACGAGTGGGGTCCTACAAGGTCAATAGTGGGACCGCTGATTAGCAAGACGTGTGCAACACCTGGGTATCTTTACCACTGAGTCGAGGTATCAAGTTTCTCCAAGAGAGAACTTGATACCTCGACTCAGATCTGATCAACCGGACTCTGGTGCCTACGTTGGATTACACGCTACTAGCATTAACAGCCTGACTGTGCGCGGCCTGGTCTAAAAAAAAAAAAGGTTCGTGGGAAGGGGGTCGATAACCCCCTGGAACCATCAACTTGTAAACACCACTAAAGATAATCTACGTCAGACCACCGGTGCCAGGAAAGCTGCACGATGGGTTCACCTGATGCCATAGAAGCGTCATGACACTATACTATAATGGTCCAAGTGGGACCGAAACGTCGTGGTAGCTCCTCTCTCTCTCTCTCCTGTGTGCGGGTCACCTGTGTACTGTTCCAGTCACGGTATTGAGCATTTTTGTTCTTCATGACACTATACTCCCGTCCGGGGTGTCGGAGGATCGAGCCTCCATTGTTTCACACACCTGCGTGATGAATAACAACGTGGAAATGTGTAAGGTGATGAAGGCGGGTAAAAGCGAGAACACATCTCATGTTTGAAGATTAACGAGGAAATGCTAAGAACATCAGACAAAAGAAATAGAGGGTGATAAATATAATTTTATGGCCAGCTCACTCAAATGCAAATGTTTGAGAATTCATATATACCAGTAGTCAATTTTAAGACAGGATTTATGTACACGAATGAAAATGTTTAGTTTAAGATCTAAACCGGAGGATTTTAAACCCAAACTGAAGCATGTCAGCCCTTAACAGGGAAATGTTATGTGGCAAGCTGGAATATCTTACCTATAAGCTGGAGTATGTAACACTCAAGCTTGAGTGTAATAGATTAAAGCTGGAACATGACAGATCAAAGCCGAGGTATGGAGACCACTTTTAGTGAAGCTTATAAACAAAATACAAAAAGTTCAATAACAGCAACATGAATTCCTGAACTAAGAAATTTCAGCTATTTTTAGAAGCCCAAACTGGTAATACAACAACATATGTAAGTTCTTGAGAGGCTTAGAGAGGCAGCAGTCTAATAAAAGTACAGAGTTACCCTTACTAGTCCAGTCACCACCACCAACCCACACTCACCATCACCAGTACTCAGTCACCACTTCTACTGTCACTACGACTCATCACCATTGCTAGCCCACACCACTACAGTCACCACGAAGTCCTTCGAACTGTATTCTTCGGAATTTAGGTGAGAAAAATGCATCATATTTTATACCTGGAAAATTTTGGAGGACCTGGTCCCCAATCTGCACACCGTAAACACTCCCTACGAACGCAAGAGCCTCGACAGACGGTGCACAAATAGCCCCAGTGAAAAATAGGGGCACAATGAATACACTAAGAGGAACAAAACTCTTGAACACCTTCCCTTCATACATAAAGCAAATTACCAACAGACCCCCGCCAGTCTTGAAGTGGAAACCTGATGTGTTCCTCAAGGGGTACTTGTACCTCCTCCCATGGGAGACAGGTCTCAGACACTCCCACGACAGGGAGCCAAGGCCGGGCCACCATCTGGAAAAGACCCGGGCCGGGGGTGTTCCGGCGAATCTACCCCCCCCCCTCAAGTCAGTTCCTGATCAGGCGGGCTGTGATCTCAGTTGATAATGGGATATAAATCGTAAAACCATCATGCACAAGCAAGAACTTCCACGAGGTCAGGTCTGCATAAGGAATCAGTAAGGGCACTCACAATTAGATCTTGCCTGTAAGGGTGTGGCTGGCACTTATAAACAGGGAGGCCTAGTCTGGGACAACTGGGAGACCTGGTCCGGGACAACTGGGAGACCTGGTCCGGGACAACTGGGAGACCTGGTCTGGGACAACTGGTAGACCTGGTCTGGGACAACTGGTAGACCTGGTCTGGGACAACTGGTAGACCTGGTCTGGGACAACTGAGAGACCTGGTCTGGGACAACTGAGAGACCTGGTCTGGGACAACTGGGAGGCCTGCCCCCACCTCACACTTTCCCCTACGCACCAACACTTGCCCCTTTTTATAAACAGGATGGAACAAGCACTATATTCACGAAATCGTAATAACACGATTGTAAACAAACCATGGAACGGATTGGTTCTGAACCCATGGCGAGTGACTCGTAAAACTCCTGGAGTTCTAGGACTCACTCGCTATGGGTTCAAATACCACCCGTTCCGTGGTTTGCAGGCAATGTACCCTGGAATAATAACATCAAGTGTAGCCAACCCCAAGAACGAGAACTTCAACAAGGCAAGAGTCTCTGATGTTTATATAAAGCGCTAAATCCGTGTGGATCATTCAACGCAGGGAGTGGTCGAGGCTCGAGCCTACAGGCCTTGCATTCTCGAGTCTGAAAAATTACCTAAAAAAAAAGTTACTGTATACAACTTAAAAATGTTATACAACTTCTTACAAAAAACTATGCAACTTACAAGACACTTCATACAACTTGAAAACATAAGAGGCACTAGTGCCGCCTCACAGAGACCAGCTGACCGCAGTCACACAACTGTGCTGCTGGGATCACATGGGACTCTTAATTAACGCAGCCTCTGGGAGACAAGTCTGCACATAAAGGATAAAAAGGAACAACCCCGTGGCTGGAACAATACAGAGGGGAATGAAACTTATGACGACGTTTCGGTCAGACTTGGACCATTCTGGATGGGCTGTGGACTTTCTGGATGGGGTGTGGACAGTCTGGATGGGGTGTGGACAGTCTGGATGGGGTGTGGACAGTCTGGATGGGGTGTGGACAGTCTGGATGGACTGTGGTCATTTTAGATGGGGTGTGGACAGTCTGGATGGGCTGGTGCCAAACCTATATAATGAAGGCAGGATAGAGACCGAAGCATAGATGACATTGTTTCGCTCCGACACAACTTGATAAAGCTCTCCTTGAGGGGAAACGGTGTTATAATGAAGGCTTACGTGGTTTCACCCTTATAGGTCTCTTGCATACTGATATTACTCAGTGGGAGAGTAAAACCCGAGACGGACAGACACTGCAAGATACCTCAGGAAAAACCAGAGTTGCAATACTACACTGAGGGATAAGTGAAGCTTTCAACCTGTCTTCAAGATGGAACTATCTAGAAAAGTTACTTCAAGATGGAACTATCTAGAAAAGTTACTTCAAGATGGAACTATCTAGAAAAGTTACTTCAAGATGGAACTATCTAGAAAAGTTACTTCAAGATGGAACTATCTAGAAAAGTTACTTCAAGATGGAACTATCTAGAAAAGTTACTTCAAGATGGAACTATCTAGAAAAGTTACTTCAAGATGGAACTATCTAGAAAAGTTACTTCAAGATGGAACTATCTAGAAAAGTTACTTCAAGACGGAACTATCTAGAAAAGTTACTTCAAGATGGAACTAAGTAGAAAAGTTTCAAGAGGGAACTACCTAGAAAAGTTACTTCAAGAAGAAGCCAGGATCTGGTGCAGCAAACACCAACACCTTGCCTGAACCATCACACATGTACCATGGTATCGCCATTGCACAGCCACCACTGCACCATCACCGCTACTACCACCATCACCACCACTGCACCATGACCGCTACTACCACCATCACCACCACTGCACCATGACCGCTACTACCACCATCACCACCACTGCACCATCACCGCTACTACCACCATCACCACCACTGCACCATCACCGCTACTACCACCATCACCACCACTGCACCATGACCGCTACTACCACCATCACCACCACTGCACCATCACCGCTACTACCACCATCACCACCACTACCACCATCACCACCACTGCTCCACCCCAGCACTTCAACCACAAGTGACCGCTACCACCCGCGGCTACTGTCACTACTCAAACAACTTAAATTCAACCCATATTATTGTCGCCCAAACTCAATTGTTCACAGTAACTCCATCCCTCTCTCCATCCCACCTCTCCATCCCACCTCTCCATCCCTCTCTCCATCCCTCTCTCCATCCCTCTCTCACCTCTCCCTCCCTCAAACTACGTCTTTATAACAACTGTAGAATACGGCGGCAAGTATGTTTACCTGGAGTTTACCTGTTGAGGGTTCCTGGGGTCATAATACCGTGGCTGGAACAATTCACAAATAACTCGCACTTAGGAGAGAATACTTATGGCGACGTTTCGGTCCTCCCTGAACCATTGTCAACTCTAAAGCCTGATAATGGTCGGAGAAAGACCGAAGCGTAGTCATAAGATGCAAGTTATTTGTGGGGGAAAAAAGACTATTCGGTTTAGAGCATTTTACTGAAAAGACGTTTCGATCACCAGGGATTTTAGCAATTTTCACTTTTACTGAGAGAACGTTTAGTCTTGCTACCTTACCTTTGATATACCTTTGAAGAGTTTCGAGAGTTTCTCTACTCTCTGAGCCCGGCCATGGGCCAGGCTCGTCCATTGCTCGCCTGGTCAACCAGGCTGTTGCCGCTGGAGGCCCGCTGCCCCACATATACCGATGCCATTCTCTGGCTGCCCTAAGCACCGCCCCTCTACTCAGGGACACACACACACACACACACACACAGATCAGGGAATACCTCAAAGGGAGGCAACAACGGGTCATGGTGCGTGGTGAGGTATCACAGTGGGCGCCTGTGACGAGTGGTGTACCGCAGGGGTCAGTCCTAGGACCAGTGTTATTCCTGGTATATGTAAATGACATGACGGATGGGATAGACTCAGAAGTGTCTCTATTCGCAGATGATGTGAAAATAATGAGGAGAATCACATCGGAAGAGGACCAGGCAGGGCTGCAAACAGACCTGGACAAGCTCGACATCTGGTCTAGCAGTTGGCTTCTCGAATTCAATCCCTCCAAATGCAAAGTCATGAGGATCGGAGAAGGGCAAAGAAGACCGCTGACAGAGTACAAGCTAGGCGGACAAAGGCTACAAACCTCGGCAAAGGAGAAAGACCTTGGAGTGAGTATAACGCCTAGCACGTCTCCGGAGGCACACATCAACCAGATAACTGCGGCAGCATATGGGCGTCTGGCAAACCTTAGATTAGCGTTCCGTTACCTTAACAAGGAATCGTTCAAGACACTGTATACCGTGTACGTCAGGCCCATACTAGAATATGCAGCACCAGTCTGGAACCCACACCTGGTCAAGCACGTAAGGAAACTAGAGAAAGTGCAAAGGTTTGCGACAAGGTTAGTTCCACAACTCAGGGGTCTGTCTTATGAAGAAAGGTTGAGGGAAATAGGACTAACAACACTGGAGGAAAGAAGGGTCAGAGGAGACATGATAACGACATACAAAATACTGCGGGGAATTGACAAGGTAGATAGTGACAGGTTGTTTCAGAGAGGGAACACAGAAACAAGGGGACACAACTGGAAGCTGAAGACTCAGATGAGTCAAAGGGATGTCAGGAAACATTTCTTCAGCCACAGAGTAGTCAGGAAGTGGAATGGACTAGAGAAAGATATAGTGGAGGCATGAACCATACATAGTTTTAAGACAAGGTATGATAAAGCTCATGGAGCAGGGAGAGCAGAGACCCAGTAGCAGCGAAGAGGCGGGGCCAGGAGCTGAGTCTCGACCCCTGCAACCACAATTAGGTGAGTACACACACACTGCAGCTGCGACCAATTTTAATAAAACACACATGTGAAGGTTGGAGGCACGTGTAAGGCGTCTCGAGGAGTCTTGAAGACAGATCAACGCTGAAGACACACGTCACGTCTTCCATCAAAAATAAATTACCCTCGTTTTTTGATGACACGGATAACAAAAAAAACAATTCAAAGTCCTGGACACGTGCGAGGCGATAATAGAGGAGATGGGTTGGGAGGGGAGAGGGAGGGGATGGTGTACTGGGAGGGGAGAGGGTGGGGGAGTTGTGGCAGGGGAAGGTGGTTTGGGAGGGGAGTGGGAGGGGAAGGTGGATTGAGAGGGAAAGGTTGGTTGGGAGGGGAGTGGGAGGGGATGGCGGGTTGGTAGGGGAGGGGAACAACCACTAATCCTCCAGAAATGCCCTACAAATCTTACCAATGATTAACTACAATTTTTCCACAAGTGCCCTAGGAATCCCCACACCAGTGTCCACAAAATCCTTCACCAGTACCCTAGGAATCCCCACACCAATGTCCACAAATCCTACAGCGAGGACCACAAATCCTGCAGCTCAGTGGTGAAGGGTGCTAGCAGATGAGGGTACCAGCATCAGTTGTCACACTTGAGAGAGAATCTTCATCTCTTGGAGATGAAGGTTTTGTTGTCCCAATTTTACAGCTACTACTACTACTTCTACTACTACTACTACTTCCACTACTGCTACTATTTCCACTACTACTTCTACTACTAATTCTACTGCTACTACTACTACTACTACTACTACTACTACTACTACCGGACAACAGCGCTCGTAAACAGCATCCAAAAAGCCTATACCAATACAAATTTGTATTTCTTTTTGCGGTACATAAAAAAATGTGCTTTACGTGTAATAAAGCACTGGTAGGCATAAAAATAAAGCCATCATCACGCAATGTGTCTCAGGCAGACAATACTAAAGAGAAGACAAGCTTTCACTGGAGGGGGGCAACGTTTCGTTCTGTGAAACGTTGTAACCCCCCCCCCCAAAAAAAAAAAAACTTGATCCGAAACTTGTATTTTCCTAACTAGGGACCCCAGTGGAAATAATTCAAAACGTTTGACTTTATTAGGTTATCCTGGGTGTTTGACTTTACTGGGTTATCCTGGGTGTTTGACTTTACTGGGTTATCCTGGGTGTTTGACTTTACTGGGTTACCCTGGGTGATCGACTTTACTGGGATATCCTGAGTGTTTGACTTTACTAGGTTACCCTGGGTGTTTGACTTTACTAGGTTACCCTGGGTGTTTGACTTTACTGGGTTACCCTGGGTGTTTGACTTTACTGGGTTACCCTGGGTGTTTGACTTTACTGGGTTACCCTGGGTGTTTGACTTTACTGGGTTACCCTGGGTGTTTGACTTTACTGGGGAATCAACTGTGTTCCCGGAGTGCCGATTTTGCTGTTACCTCGGTCCCTAAATCACATGTAAACAAACGTTAGTCTTGAGAAGACACCTTGAAATATTCGCAGTGGAGAAAGTGTGCAGTGTCCAGCTGACCAGCAGATTACTTATCACTGCAAATTCTTTTATAACGACCTTATCTTGTGTTGAAGAATGAGACGACTGCACAACATTTGGGTATCTTCATTACACAAACGTTACCGCAAATAAACATTCACAATTGTCTCATTCTTCAACTTGTCGATTTTCTAAACGATTTTACCTCGTATCTTGTAGTGTTATTAATATCTTAAAAACGCTTAATTCCGGCCCGGTGACTAAGGTAAACAGAGCTTGTCTTGTCGGGTAGGATTAAAACGTTAAGTCTCACCTGGTGACTAAGGTAAACAGAGTTCATCTTGTAAACAATGTAAATTACTGCTGCTGCTGGTAGGGTAAACATCAGTGTATACAACCTCTGCCTTCAGCCTTGTGTATGTTAGAAGTTTGGCTCTGTTTACAAATACGTATGAGTATTCTTTACCGTTTTCACATCTACTGGTCTACCTTCCCATATCCTAATTCATCTATCTGCCTACATACTAACCTATCTACCTGCCTAAGCACTAACCTATTTATCTGCCAAAATATTAATCTATCTACCTACCTACATATTAACCTATCTACCTGCCAACATATTAACCTATCCACCTGCCTACATATTAACCTATTTACCTGCCTACCAGGTTCAGACGGCAATAGCAAAATCATCTGAAAGCTGGTCATGAGCACCTAATCGATAACAGCCTAATACCCAGTATCCCAGGCAGGTGATCGAAGCAACCTCTCGTTCACACCTGAGTGAACCCTTGACTCGATTGGCAGTGCACTAAGCTAAAATATTGAGTGTCCGTGGTTCGATCCCCGTAATAGGTGGAAGCGTTGGGCATGTTTCCTAACAAATATTGCCCCTGATCACCTAGCAGTAAGTAGGTGTCCGTACCTAAACATTCTCTGATTATTTATTTGTAAAGTCGTATGAACTATCTTGTGGATATTGCGCCTTCCTTGTGGATATTGTTTCTTCTTTGTGGATACTGTTCCTTCCTTGTGGATATTGTTTCTTCTTTGTGGATATTGTTCCTTCCTTGTGGATATTGTTTCTTCTTTGTGGATATTGTTCCTTCCTTGTGGATACTGTTCCTTCCTTGTGGATATTGTTTCTTCTTTGTGGATATTGTTCCTTCCTTGTGGATACTGTTCCTTCCTTGTGGATACTGTTCCTTCCTTACAAGGAACTACTGCACGGGTGTCTTATGGACCACCCACATGCTCACTGGAGAAGCCAGGTACAGATATTTAAAATACAGAGTGAATGGAATTAATGTATAATTCCCATGAATTTCATCTTATATGTAAAATTTCCCTACATGACAGGATACTTTGAATAAGATGAATATAACCTTGGTCTGTGTTAGGTATAAGAATCACCTTGGTCTGTGTTAGGTATAATAATCACCTTGGTCTGTGTTAGGTATAAGAATCACCTTGGTCTGTGTTAGGTATAATAATCACCTTGGTCTGTGTTAGGTATAAGAATCACTTTGGTCTGTGTTAGGTATAATAATCACCTTGGTCTGTGTTAGGTATAAGAATCACCTTGGTCTGTGTTAGGTATAAGAATCACCTTGGTCTGTGTTAGGTATAATAATCACCTTGGTCTGTGTTAGGTATAATAATCACCTTGGTCTGTGTTAGGTATAATAATCACCTTGGTCTGTGTTAGGTATAAGAATCACCTTGGTCTGTGTTAGGTATAATAATCACCTTGGTCTGTTTTAGGTAAAATAATCACCTTGGTCTGCTTTCGTTGTCCACTGCATGTGTCAGGATTTGATGAAATAACTTAGAAAACAAGCCTGGTGCCCCGGGATATGGGGAAACATCGTCTAGCTCCGGCTAGGTGCCCATACTTATCTGGGGTCTGGCTTCGTGGTAAAGTACTGCGTGCTTCAGTTACCCCTTCTAGGACCTACTGTCTGCATCCATAAGCCCTAATGGTAACGTCCGCAGGATGGATATAAAGCACACAATTAACCAGCCGCTACCGTCCACAGGATAGATGTGAAGTAAACAATGAACTAGCCACTTACGCGACACAATCAGATGTAGTGTAACGTGGAGAGAGAGAGAGAAACAGAGAGAGAGAGAGAGAGAGAGAGAGAGAGAGAGAGAGAGAGAGAGAGAGAGAGAGAGAGAGATAGAGAAGGTCCTCCGCTGCTTGGTTAGTCACTCTTGCTCTGGTGAGGTCATTTAAAGTGACCAAGAAGGCTGAGTCGTCCATCTTTAATTCATCAAGTTATATATTCTCAATCAATTATAGAAGTTGTTTTGCAATTAATATATTAAATGCCTAACTCTTCCTCTTCTTCTCTTTTTTATTTTCCTTCTTATTGACAACGAGCCTGGCCCATGGCCGGGCTCAGAGAGTAGAGAAACTCTCGAAACTCTTCAAAGGTATATTATTTATGTTACGTATTTAACATCCACATATGCAGATAAATTAATTTTAAATACTTCGGTTAAACTATCAATGGCCACTTGAATAATTTCTTACATTTTAAAAAAAAATTATATTCACACGGCCTAAAATTTTCAGTGTTGATAATTCTGTAATTAGTGTTGATAATTTTATAACTAGTGAACCAGTGTTGATAATTCTGTAACTGGTGAACCAGAGTTGATAATTCTGTAACTGGTGAACCAGTATTGATAATTCTGTTACTAGTGAACCAGTGTTGATAATTCTGTAACTGGTGAACCAGTATTGATAATTCTGTTACTAGTGAACCAGTGTTGATAATTCTGTTACTAGTGAACCAGTGTTGATAATTCTGTTACTAGTGAACCAGTGTTGATAATTCTGTTACTAGTGAACCAGTATTGATAATTATGTTACTAGTGAACCAGTGTTGATAATTCTGTTACTAGTGAACCAGTGTTGATAATTCTGTTACTAGTGAACCAGTGTTGATAATTCTGTTACTAGTGAACCAGTGTTGATAATTCTGTTACTAGTGAACCAGTATTAATTAATAATTCTGTCACTGGTTCATCAATGAACATCAATATTAACTTCTAGGTAGCTATCAACGAGATAGCTTTACTGTTCTTGTTTATATTTAATGTATTTTCTTGAACAGTGAACCTTAACTAAGTAGTTATTTAAGTGTGCTAACCTTTACTAAGTGGTTATTTAAGTGTGTGAACCTTAACTATGTTATTTAAGTGTGTGAACCTTAACTAAGTGGTTATTTAAGTGTGTGAACCTTAACTAAGTGGTTATTTAAGTGTGTGAACCTTAACTAAGTGGTTATTTAAGTGTGTGAACCTTAAGTGGTTATTTAAGTGTGTTAACCTTTACTAAGTGGTTATTTAAGTGTGTGAACATTAACTAAGTTGTTATTTAAGTGTGTTAACCCTAACTAAATGGTTATTTAAGTGTGTTAACCTTAACTAAGTGGTTAGTTAAGTGTGTGAACCTTAACTTCAAACTTAACTATCAACTTCAAGTTGATAAAAGCACTGACGTGAATTACAATCACTGGCTCACACACACACACAGGCACGCATAACAGGAAAGGCACTGCAATGGATCAGAGACTATCTGACAGGGAGGCAACAACGAGTCATGGTACGTGACGAGGTGTCAGAGTGGGCGCCTGTGACGAGCGGGGTTCCACAGGGGTCAGTCCTAGGACCTGTACTGTTTTTGGTATATGTGAATGACATAACGGAAGGGATAGACTCAGAAGTATCTCTGTTTGCAGATGATGTAAAGTTAATGAGGAGAATTAAATCCGTCGAGGATCAGGCAGGCCTACAAAGAGACCTGGACAGGCTACAAGCCTAGTCCAGCAAATGGCTCCTTGAATTTAACCCTGCCAAATGCAAAGTCATGAAGATCGGGGAAGGGCAAAGAAAACCGCATACAGCGTATAGTCTAGGTGGCCAAAGACTGCAAACCTCACTCAAGGAAAAAGATCTTGGGGTGAGTATAATACCGAACACATCTACTGAGGCACACATCAATCAGATAACTGCTGCAGCATACGGGCGTCTGGCAAAGGAACTGTTCAAGACTGTACACAATATACGTCAGGCCCATACTGGAGTATGCAGCACCAGTTTGGAATCCACAACTGGTCAAGCACGTCAAGAAATTAGAGAAAGTGCAAAGGTTTGCAACAAGACTAGTCCCAGAGCTAAGGGGATTGTCCTACGAAGAAAGATTAAGGGAAATCGGCCTGACAAGACTGGAGGACAGGAGGGTTAGGGGAGACATAACGACATATAAAATACTGCGAGGAATTGACAAGGTGGACAAAGACAGGATGTTCCAGAGATGGGACACATAAACAAGGGGTCACAATTGGAAATTGAAGACTCCGATGAGTCAGAGGGATGTTAGGAAGTATTTCTTCAGTCACAGAGTTGTCAGGAAGTGTAATAGCCTGGAAAGTGACGTAGTGGAGGCAGGAACCATACATAGTTTTAAGACGAGGTTTGATAAAGCTCATGGAGCAGGGAGAGAGAGGACCTAGTAGCGATCAGTGAAGAGGCGGGGCCAGGAGCTATGAATCGACCCCTGCAACCACAAATAGGTGAGTACACACACACGTCACAATCTCTGCTGCTCCTCAAGTCACAATATATGGTTGTTCTTCAAGTCATAATATCTGGCTGCTTCTCACGTCACAATCTCTGACTCATCCACAAGTCACAATATCTGGCTGTTCCTCACGTCACAATATCTGGCTCTTCCTCACGTTACAATACCTGGCTCTTCCTCACGTCACAATATCTGGCTCTTCCTCACGTCACAATATCTGGCTCTTTTTCACGTCACAATATCTGGCTCTTCCTCAAGTCACAATATCTGGCTCTTCCTCAAGTCACAATATCTGGCTCTTCCTCACGTCACAATATCTGGCTCTTCCTCAAGTCACAATATCTGGCTCTTCCTCACGTTACAATACCTGGCTCTATCTCAAGTCACAATATCTGGCTCATCCTCACGTTACAATACCTGGCTCTATCTCAAGTCACAATATCTGGCTCTTCCTCACGTCACAATATCTGGCTCTTCCTCACGTCACAATATCTGGCTCTTCCTCACGTCACACTATCTGGCTGTTCCTCACGTTACAATATCTGGCTCTTCCTCACGTCACAATATCTGGCTGTTCCTCACGTTACAATATCTGGCTCTTCCTCGCATCACAATATCTGGCTCTTCCTCACGTCACAATATCTGGCTCTTCCTCACGTCACAATATCTGGCTTTTCCTCACGTCACAATTTCTGGCTGTTCCTCACGTTACAATATCTGGCTCTTCCTCACGTCACAATATCTGGCTGTTCCTCACGTTACAATATATGGCTCTTCCTCACGTCACAATATCTGGCTCTTCCTCACGTCACAATATCTGGCTGTTCCTCACGTTACAATATATGGCTCTTCCTCACGTCACAATATCTGGCTCTTCCTCACGTCACAATATCTGGCTCTTCCTCACGTCACAATTTCTGGCTCTTCCTCACGTCACAATTTCTGGCTGTTCCTCACGTCACAATATCTGGCTGTTCCTCACGTCACAATATCTGGCTGTTCCTCACGTCACAATATCTGGCTCTTCCTCACGTCACAATATCTGGCTGTTCCTCACGTTACAATATATGGCTCTTCCTCACGTCACAATATCTGGCTCTTCCTCACGTCACAATATCTGGCTCTTCCTCACGTCACAATTTCTGGCTCTTCCTCACGTCACAATTTCTGGCTGTTCCTCACGTCACAATATCTGGCTGTTCCTCACGTCACAATATCTGGCTGTTCCTCACGTCACAATATCTGGCTGTTCCTCACGTCACAATATCTGGCTGTTCCTCACGTCACAATCACTGCTCTTCACTCTACTATTGCACTTGAGTTCAATAAAACTGATTTCACACTAAACGTGTACGCTTACTCATGTGCTCTGAAAGCTGTGGAGGTGGGAGGGTAGAGGTGGGGGGTTAAGATGCTGGATGGAGGGGGTGTGGAGGTGGAGATGGGGTTAGAAGTGGAGGTTGGGTGGAGGGTTGGAGGTGGGTGTTGTGGTTGGGTAAAGGGGGTTGCAGCTGTGTTAGTATGCAATCTCCATGATTTTAAAATATCTCTAAAAGGACATAGTTATCCATCTTCAACTTTAGAAGGTGCTGACATTATATTCGGTTGGGTGACCTCATTATCAACTGGCTGACGTAATTCTTAACTGGCTGACATCATTATTAAATGACCTACATTATTATTATTAATTGGCTGACATCATTATCAACTAGCTGACATCATTATCAACTGGCTGACATCATTATCAACTGGCTGACATCATTATCAACTAGCTGACATCATTATCAACTGGCTGACATCATTATCAACTGGCTGACATCATTATCAACTAGCTGACATCATTATCAACTGGCTGACATCATGATAAATGTGCCACCAGCTCGAAACATTGTAAACAATTACTACATTATTCACACTTTACAAGCACTCTACAGGTATTCCAAAATTCTACAAGCTCTCTACAAAGAACATCCACAATCCCTTTCAAGTCACTGGTCAACAGTTTCGTCAAATTCTGACGATAAGGAGGGCGATAAACTGATTATTTAAGTCAAAGAAAACATGGTGGGTTCTTTGGCAAGTATCCACGGGGGGAGAATGATCTACGTCAGGGTTTCCCAACCTGGGGTACTTGTGCCCCCAGGGGTACATTTGCACTTCTCAAGGGATACATAAGGGTCTGAGAGTATAGTGTACACTGCTGTACAATGTGCACCATGAGTAATGTAGAATATAAGCAATATAGAACACCCTCATTACAAATCAGCTGATAAAGAGAGCAGCCAACTTGGCAAGTTGTCGGGGGATTAAAAAAAGACTCAGACCAAAGTTCACAACAGCTGAACATGATATTTGTTGTGCAGTTGCTTATGTTTCCCCTCGTGTTAATGAACGTGTTGCCAAAAATACACGCTCATTAGTATTAGTATGTATTTTGACAAGTTTTGTGTACTTTTACTCACTGGTTATAATTACTGTATATAACATATATATGGGACAGATCAGGATATTTTACAAATCCACCGAGTTCAAGTTATCGATGTTATCAACAGTATAAAATACAAATTACATAATAAAATATAAAATCAATATAATTTTATAGTTTTTTAATTTTTAATTTTTAAGGGTGCATGGGAACCTGTCAGAATGCCCAAGGGTTACATGGGAACATAAAGGTTGGGAACCTTTGGTCTACGTAATGGAGTTCACCGCTATTATTATTATTATTATTATTATTATTATTATTATTATTATTATTATTAATATTATTAATATTATTCGGGGTCAAACCACTTGCCGGCTATATACAGTCTTCTCTAGTTCTGGTTGCAAGATTTCATTACCTCGTGTACACGACTCGTCCTGTGATGGACTATGACAGGGAAAAAACACCTAGGTTCCGTTCCGCGTGACTCTCGTACAGATTACTGCAGCAGCTCGCTGTTCATGAAGCAAATTATGTTTAATGAAAACAAAAAAAATTAGTGTCGTAGTAAAAAGGTACTTGTGAGTATCAAGACTACGCAACACATGCTGCTAGGCTGAAGGACTGATTACCTCATCTACCACTTCAGTCTTCTGTTTCTGTCCTTGCACTGATAAAGCCACTGGTTGGCGAAACGTGTACGTAATAAAAGATACCCATTTCTTGCACGTGTGTGTAATTCTTCAACTCCGACGACCATCACCACACCAAGAGAACCCACAAGTATGTCCCCCCCCCTCCCTGATCTGTAGTCTTGACAAGGAGAGTTACTGCCTCCCCGACTGTCTCCCTGCCTGTCTCCCCTACTGTCTCCCTGCCTGTCACAACTCCAGGGTGACGGCCAGGACCGTTTGACCAGTCCTCATACCTTTCTCTGGCAATCATACCTAATTGACCCAGACTTCACCAAATAGGATACGTGTTATCGTTCATATTCACGATATTAGGGTTCAGTGAGGGCGCGTGTCTCGCCTTCTTGGGACGGAGGATCGATCCTTCATCATTCCCTGCGCTAAATACCCATACGAGTTTAGTTATTATTATTAATGTTGTTGTTGTTTTACGATAATCAGCAGCAACAGGAGCTGTGGTTTCCTCCACTGTTAACGCCTGTAATCATCCGTTGTCCCTCATCTTGCTCGTTGCTTGTGCTCCACCGTTGTTCCTTCTGTTCTTCACTTTGCTCGTTGGCTGTGGGTCCAGCGTTACTCTTTGGCCTGAGCTCCACAGTGACCCATCCTGTGTGGTGGAACATGACTAGGAAACGTATATCTACCTTTTGGAGAGAAGCACCATAAAATAAGACACAATAGACAAAAACAAAAGAGAGAAATGCAGTCTACTGCGATCTTTTATTGAAATTTCGCCCACAGAATCGCATTACACTACATTTGTGGGCATTTTCACAGCCAGTTTTTGTTCCCAATATGCAACTATGATATACAATAAGGTAGCAACACACAGCTCATGCAGACAATTTTGCTAACTTAAAAACACAACAATGAGGCGTTATCCTCTCAAGTTTGAGCACTTGTGACCCTCCACACTACCTGACACTTGACGCCCGTGTTCCTTCTCAAGGAAACTGCTCGACCACCCGAGAATCTGCTTACCTACACTCAAGAGAGTACCGGAGGTCCTCCTCAGAGTAGAGAGCAGCAGGAGGACCTGATTTTCTTCAAAGTAGAGAACAAGAGGACCCGATACTCTTCAAAACAGAACAAGAGGACCCGATCCTCTTCAAAACAGAACAAGAGGACCCGATCCTCTTCAAAACAGAACAAGAGGACCCGATCCTCTTCAAAACAGAACAAGAGGACCCGATCCTCTTCAAAACAGAACAAGAGGACCCGATCCTCTTCAGAACAGAGAACAAGAGGACCTGATCCTCCTTACAAAGTATACAAGAGGACCTGATCCTTCTTACAAGGTATAAAGGAGGACCTGATCCTCCTTACAAAGTATGCAACAAGAGGACCAGATCTTACTTACAAGGTATACAACAAGAGGATCTGATCCTCTTTAGAAGATATAAAAGAGGATCTGATTCTCTTTACATACATACATTATTAAGTTACACGCAAATAAAACAACAACACTCCACTCTGAGTACGTCTTTCCTTGCCATAAACACAGGGTAACAAATACTTGTATTTCCTGATACGCTAAACCCGTGTGGGGGGTCATTCAGCGCAAGGAATCTTAGGGGGGGGGGAGCTTTATCCTTCTCGCCCCCTTTAGTCGCGGCCAGGTCTTTGATCAGCCAGGCTGTTGGTGATAGCTTAGGGCACGGCTCAAGAGTCGTGGTACCTTCGAGCTGCATAACTCATACCCTTCAATTTATTCCCATTAATCCACACCGTTCAACCCATACCCTTCAAGTTACACCTTTCAATCCAGTCTTCAACTTACATCTTTCAGTCCATATCTTTCAACTTACACAGGTCTTTCAATCCATAGCCTTCAAGTTACACCCTTCAATCCATAGCCTTCAACTTACACCCTTCAATCCATAGCCTTCAACTTACACCTTTCAATCCATAGCCTTCAACTTACACCCTTCAATCCATAGCCTTCAACTTACACCTTTCAATCCATAGCCTTCAACTTACACCCTTCAATCCATAGCCTTCAACTTACACCTTTCAATCCATAGCCTTCAACTTACACCTTTCAATCCATAGCCTTCAACTTACACCTTTCAATCCATAGCCTTCAACTTACACCCTTCAATCCATAGCCATCAACTTACACCCTTCAATCCATAGCCTTCAACTTACACCCTTCAATCCATAGCCTTCAACTTACACCCTTCAATCCATAGCCTTCAACTTACACCCCTCAATTCATAGCCTTCAACTTACACCCTTCAATCCATAGCCTTCAACTTACACCCTTCAATCTAGAGCCTTCAACTCACATCCGCCAATCACAGTCCATCCTGACGCCGAACTAGCGTGTTCATCTGATCAACCAGGCTGTTGCTTCCCCCTCGTGGCATCTCTTAACCATCTCCTCTCCCCTCCCCTCCATCTAATCTCCCCTCACTCTCCTCCAACCACTCTCCCCTTCCCTCCCCTCACTTCCAAGAGACGCTGTGTGCTTACCTCTGTCTTCCCTCAACTCGACCTTCTACCTCAAGGCTGACACACTGTATCCCAGGATACCAAAATATCCGAACCAGGACGGGAGAATATTGAACTTGGATGGTATAATATCTGAACTTGGATGGTATAATATCAGAACTTGGATGGTATAATATCTGAACTTGGATGGTATAATATCTGAACTTGGATGGTATAATATCAGAACTTGGATGGTATAATATCTGAACTTGGATGGTATAATATCTGAACTTGGATGGTATAATATCAGAACTTGGACGGGAGAATATTGAACTTGGATGGTATAATATCTGAACTTGGATGGTATAATATCAGAACTTGGACGGGAAAATATTGAACTTGGATGGTATAATATCTGAACTTGGATGGTATAATATCTGAACTTGGATGGTATAATATCTGAACTTGGATGGTATAATATCTGAACTTGGATGGTATATCTGAACTTGGATGGTATATCTGAACTTGGATGGGAGAATATCGAACTTATTATTGACTTTCGGTAAATTATTAAGTGGAGTAATAGTAGAATAAACGAGAATATTAACACCTTAACTACTTCAATGTATTATCTATTATATTACCCACTGCATGTATTAAAGAATGTATACATTAATCACTGTATACATTATCAATTCTATGTATTAACCACTATATGCATTAACCGCTGTATGTATTAACCATTGTATGAATTAACCGTTCTATGTATTAACCGTTGGATGCATTAACCATCATACATCTTAACCACTATATGCATTAACTACTGCATGTATTAATCGTTGTATCTATTAACCACCGTATAAATCAACCAGTGCATGTATTAACCGATACATGTATCACTCACTGCGTGTATGTATTAACGTATGTATGCACTAACCACTGCATGTATTAATTACTGCATGAACCACTCTATCAACCAATATATTAACCACTGCAGCAACCACAGTGAGTATCAGTCAGTATTTAAGGTTGCAAGTGTGGGCGACCCACCCATCAGCACTGCTTGCAAGATCACAAACTTATCCAACCTCTCACACTTTCTCAAGAAGGAGAAGAAATAATGGTTTAAAAAATAGGAAACCTTGAGCTCTGAGAGAGAGAGAGAGAGAGAGAGAGAGAGAGAGAGAGAGAGAGAGAGAGAGAGAGAGAGAGAGAGAATGAGAGAGAGAGAAAGTCATCCTACAAACTTAAAACTACCTACAAACTTAAAATGCTATGGAGAATTGAAAGGGTAAAAACCTGAACATGAAAAGGGCAGGGTATCCCCCGTATCCCAAAACCTAAACATGTAAAGGGCAGAGTATCCCCCGTATCCCATAACCCCAGCCCCCTGTGACTCAATGCACGCGACTAGAATAGTGCAGAGTTAACGTTGAAGGTTTGAATGAAATGAGGAGAGGCACTCACGAGTCATCACATGGAAACTAATATCTAATTTTCTTCAATAAAAATTATTAATCAGGACACACGGAGACCAAATCTAATTTAAATCTTTCAGAAGAACCAAAGAGACCAACGTCCTACACTACACAAACATATTAATTAAGCTTCAAGCAGTTCAGAAGTTTCATTTTTTCAGTTCCTGAAAACATGCAAGCTGGAACCCACACAGGACAAAATCAATCAAAACATTTCTGTAAGATTGACTTATCCTTAAGCAAGTTTTATGTGAGCATAGGGTACATAGCATTCAAACTTTTAACAATGGTCTTGAGGACACACACATGTTATAGACACATAAAAAACATTAGGTTGATTTATCCTAAGATAACCAAATAAAGTCAAACACTGTGACTCATCAGAAGAAACATTCTCCAATTACTTCACAGTAACCAATTTGATTAATAAAACTGACACAAGGTAATTGGCACAACCTAACATGTCGAGGTTGTTTAGTCTGCGAGAATCACATCACCAATAGAAGTTTAAAGCTGACCAGAAGATGCATTTCCCAGTTATTGCACAGAATATAACAAAATTTGTGCCTACACAGCCTAAACCCACAAAACGTTCCATCTATTTCATAAGATGTATCAGCCAATGAAGATTGATGCCCGGCCTCAGAGTAGGCCTCTTGGGGGAAGGGGGGCAGTGACCCCGAAGTCGACTCCAGGAAGCAAAAGCAAGACAGAAGACTGATGCAAAATAAGAACAAGGAAAAATAAGCAAAAGCCTCAGGGTTGGAGTGGTGAAGTGGATAGGAGCAGCGTGGTAGTGTGAGTGGTGCCAGCGGAAGTGGGTGCCAGTGGTAGCAGCAAAGTGCCAGTAGGTGCCAACGATATGCCAGCGGAAGTCAGTAGAGCACCTGCGCCGTAGTGGGGCTCAGTGGAATAGTTTTATCAAAAGTTAAATTACTCAGAACGAGTAAAATCACTCTATTGAACTATACTTCCTAAAAAAACGCAGTAGAGAAAGCTTCATCATAATTTACACCTGGAAAATGAATGTTGGAGAGGCTGGTTCCAAATCTACGTACTGAAATGACTCCTAACGAGATTGAGAGGCAGTGCAAACAGTGCAAAATACCTCCAGTGAAAAGCGTGTCTGCATTAAGACGTAATTAAGTATAAATTGCCTAAGGTTTTTAAGTACCATTGATGTGCAAGTGATAATACCAGCTTAGTTCTTGAAAACATTCTTCAAGAGGGAACTTTACAAATTCTTTCCAGCAGTTCCTGATCAGTAGGGCTGTGGTGCCTACTTTAGACTGTACAGCTTAGTACCAACAACCTGACTGACCAAGCCGTCAAAAACAAGTAAACATTGAGTCTACGGGTACAAGTGAGTTTCGCGAAAATCTATACCGGCAATTATCTAATATCAATTGTTTGTGCAATAGAAATAATTTCAATTTGCCCCTAAACTCAACATCAACAAAGAAAAAAAAATCTAGTCAGGTCCGGACAGTTAAGATAGCCCTTAAAACCTCTACAAGAAAGCTACAACAAAGATAAAACATTCTGTATCCTCATCAGCAGTACTGAACACGGAATATGTCAGCGATTTACCACACCACTTGTGATATACGTGTGACAGGTATCAAGAGTTGTCCTACAAGGGCAGGCCGGAGTTTTGTCAGGCTTGTCTGCTGCTGCTGCTGCTTCTGCTTCTGCTTCTGCTTGGTCAACCACAACCAATATTTTCCACACATCTGTTATGTGATGCCAAGGTTCCCCACAAGCCTCGTAATTATGATATATAAAATGCAAGGTGATCCTACCAGATACAACAATAATATTTTTTTCGCCACCCAGTGGCTTTATCAACATAAGGACATGATGTTATGAAAGTAGAACTATATACTACAAAAGATAAGGTAATCAGTCCATCAGTCTTGGAGTTGCTGAAGAGCAACTCATCTTTTGTATAAAGTTTTACTCTTCACATTACGTCCTTGTATTGTACTAATAGAGCCACTGGAGGGCGAAACGTCTATAAAGATACCCAGATGTTGCACACGTGTCTAATTCTTTATCTTTATCATGCACAGAGTATATTTATTTTTTTGTAAGAGTGAGGCTTCCGGAACATCAGTGTGTAGTGGCGCGGCGTATTACACACATTACAAAACGGCTCATGAAATCTTAACAGCAGGCAGGACGCATGCTAGGATTCATCTACCATGGGTTCTAGTCTCCCCCGTTCTGTTATTTCAGTACCAAACGTTTTCATTCCTGTCTGGTAGTTTATCGTCATTTTTAAATGAGAAGGAAATAAGAGGCATCTTAATGGTATATATTACTCGTGGCATCCATCATGCACGCCGTAGCGTTCCTGGGTCGTGAAAACGCACCTCACTGGGTGGAATAACGCACCTCACTGGGTGGAATAACGCACCTCACTGGGTGGAATAACGCACCTCACTGGGTGGAATGGAACTTGGTCTACCTATCTTACTTGCAGTTCAAGGGGCCGCTTATAATCTGCTGTCGGAATTTTTTTTTAAAGGTTTTTAATGGTGACAATCTCTTCTTTTGTAGGGCACATCGACTTGTGTACCGTCGAGACACTTTTTTAAATATCAATGCCCAGGATTTCCTGAAGCACTTAAAGAGTTTCATGTCAGGTCTGGTGTTATCACTTGTAACACTTATAGAAGACGTGTGATACAATACTTTCGTTGATGTGCTGGTGGTATGCTAGTGTAAGCTGTTCTCTCCCCCAGCTTGTTCTAATTGATTGTACAAGCTCCTTGTTTATCACCAGTGTTTCTAGCAGTGGCTTCAGGATATCCTGACTGCACACGATGGCGCAACTTACAAATCATCTCATCACCTTATTACAACCATTACAATTTGTTCACCCGGTCCTGAGCCAAGCTTGGACACTGTAAGAAGCTGAGATATTCCTTCTGCAGAAATAAGAAAAGCAACTTTTTTTTTTTTTGTAACCTCAGTCCTTATAATATCTAAAACTAATTTACCATCCCAGTGAACAGTAACAAGAATATTAGCATGAAAAGTTTGTTGAATGTCATCATCTCTCTTTTTTCAGGAATATATTTCCATACAGTGTGTTCCTACTTAAAAGGAGATTGCCAAAACCATGTCCAGAATGAATATGATAATAGTATACAAAAGTAGGCCTTAGACAGGGATGTGTGATGTCACCGTGGTTGTTCAATATATTTATAGATGGAGTTGTAAGAGAAGTGAATGTTCGGGTGTTGGCAAGAGGTGTGGGGTTAAAAGATATAGAATCTAACACAAAATGGGAGTTGTCACAATTGCTCTTTGCTGATGACACTGTGCTCTTGGGAGATTCTGAAAGAAGTTGGATGAGTTTGGTAGGGTGTGTAAAAGAAGAAAATTAAAAGTGAATATAGGAAAGAGTAAGGTGGTGAGGATAACAAAAATAGGTAATGAAAGATTGGATATCAAATTGAAGGGAGAGATTATAGAGGAGGTGAATGTATTCAGATATTTAGGAGTGGAAATGTCAGCAGATGGGTCAATGAAAGATGAGGTGAATCATAGAACTGACAGAGGTGAAAAAGGTGAGTGGTGCACTGAGGAGTCTGTTGAGACAAAGAACTTTGTCCATGGAAGCAAAGAGGGGAATGTATGAGAGTATAGTTATACCAACGCTCTTATATGGGTGTGAAGCATTGGTGGTGAAAGTTGCAACATGGAAAAGGCTGGAGGCAGTGATGTCGTGTCTGAGGGCAATGTGTCGTGTGAATATAATGAAAAGAATTCGTAGTTTGGAAATTAGGAGGTGCGGTATTACCAAAACTATTATCCAGAGAGCTGAGGAAGGGTTGTTGAGGTGGTTCAGACATGTAGAGATGGAACAAAATAGAATGACTTCGAGAGTGTATAAATCTGTAGTGAAGGGAAGGCAGGGTAGGGTTCGGCCTAGGAAAGGTTGGAGGCAGGGGGTAAAGGAGGTTTTGTGTGCGAGGGGCTTTGACTTCCAGGAAGCATAAGTAAGCGTGTTAGATAGGAGCGAATGGAGACAAATGGTTTTTAGGACTTGACGTGCTGTTGGAGTGTAAGCAAGGTAACATTTATGAAGGGATTCAGGGAAACCGGCAGGCCGGACTTGAGCTCTGGAGATGGGAAGTACAGTGTCTACACTCTGAAGGAGGGGTGTTAATGTTGCAGTTTTATAACTGTAGTGTAAGCACGCCTATGACAAGACAGTGATGGAGTGAATGATGGTGAAAGTTTTTCGTTTTCGGGCCACCATGCCTTGGTGAGAAACAGTCGATGCGTTAATAATAATAAAAAAATAATACTGACAGCTAGGTATCTTTATTCCGAAACGTTTCGCCAACACAGTAGGCTTCTTCAGTCGAGTACAGAGAAAGCAGCAGAAGCAGTAGAGACGTAAAGACGATGTAATCAGTCCACCACCCTCAAAGACGTAGTTTTGAGGTGGTCAGTCCCTCAGCCTGGAGAAGAGTCTTGTTCCATAGTCTGGATACAAATGAACTCCAGTAGGATTTAGACAAATTAATGTCTTGATCTGAAAAGTGGCAGATGAAGTTCAATGTGGACAAGTGTAAAGTTCCAGTCCTCTGTACTTGACTGAAGAAGCCTACTGTGTAGGCTTGACTGTGTAGGCTTGACTGTGTAGGCTTGACTGTGTAGGCTTCAGTCAAGATACATAACTGCTGCACTTTTATCACCATGTCCAGAAGATTAAATTTTTAGATTTTGTCGCCGAAGTGGCTAGTTTATTGTGCAGCCAATATCCATCGTGTGGAGGGTAGCGCACGAGCATATGGATACACAAAAGCCCTAGGAACTAGGCCCCAAAAGGGTTTACAGAAGTACATCTGGATGTATATCTACAGCAACAGAAACTGGCAGTACATTAATAAGACTAACGTTGTCGTCCCGTGTAGTGTCACAACCACGTCAAGCTACACCAAGCGTTGAGGCATCCTCTGATATACCGTTGATGAATTTCGAGAGTCTTTCTCCTCCCGGAGCCCGGCCTCTGACCAGGCTCGTCTGGTGCTAGCCTGGTCAACCAGGCTGTAGCGGCTGGAGGCCCGATGCCCCACATATCCATCACAGCCTGGATGGTCTGGAACCTGGAGAAGATGCTGGACAATCATTGTTTGATACTTGAAGTGTATCTGACGTACCCGGATGTTCGTGGCTGCTACTAATGCTTTTAAGAACAACTGTTATGGCAGATTCTTTGACTGTGTCTCCGTCCCCTTCACCGTTGCCAGGTCTGAAATCAGCCCTAATAAATTTTAGGTGAAGAAATCTGACGAGGAGACGAACTATTACGAGATACGGAAAGAAAACGAAGATAGGTGTACACTAAATGTAAGTAGTAATTTCTAAATGTTACCTGCCAGAGTGCAAAACGTTTAACAGGTTTCAGCTTCATTTATGCCGAAAAACGTTAGTACTTCCCTACCAACGGAAGAGAATTATTATTATAACCAAAACTAAGAGCTAAACCACCAAACGGAAGAGAAGAGGAAGAAACAACTGGAGAAGAAAGAAGAGGAAGAAACAACTGGAGAAGAAAGAAGAGAAGTTGGGAAGAAAGTTTTGAAGGAAGAGACGATGATTTTAAAACAATGATTTTGTACCATTAACGAAGCACATATGCTGTTGCATCCGTGCAATATACCCGTAGGGGTCATACAGCGCCTGGGGGATACGGAGATAGGGAGTACTCAGCTTAGGTCCAAGGAAGGGGAGAGTAGCTCTTATTTCTTGGACCAAGAGCTCTTCATCAGACAAAAAAAATATCCAAAAAAATGCCATCAATCACTGCAGGTTCTACAGCTGTAGTGTACCAAGGTTACTATACAGCTGTAGTGTACCAAGGTTACTATACAGCTGTAGTGTACCAAGGTTACTATACAACTGTAGTGTACCAAGGTTACTATACAACTGTAGTGTACCAAGGTTACTATACAACAGTAGTGTACCAAGGTTACTATACAACTGTAGTGTACCAAGGTTAATATACAGCTGTAGTGTACCAAGGTTACTATACAGCTGTACTGTACCAAGGTTACTATACAACTGTAGTGTATCAAGGTTACTATACAACTGTAGTGTACCAAGGTTACTATACAACAGTAGTGTACCAAGGTTACTATACAACTGTAGTGTACCAAGGTTACTATACAACTGTAGTGTACCAAGGTTACTATACAACTGTAGTGTACCAAGGTTACTATACAGCTGTAGTGTACCAAGGTTACTATACAACTGTAGTGTACCAAGGTTACTATACAACTGTAGTGTACCAAGGTTACTATACAACTGTAGTGTACCAAGGTTACTATACAACTGTAGTGTACCAAGGTTACTATACAACAATAGTGTATCAAGGTTACTATACAGCTGTAGTGTACCAAGGTTACTATGCAACTGTAGTTCAAAGTCCTTTATACAGCTGTAGCGTACCAAGGTTCCTATACAGCTGTAGTTCAAGATCCTTATACAGCTGTAGTGTACAGGTGTCAAGACTCACTGCTAACAGCTGTTAAGAAACACAGGTGTGCTGGTTAACACACTCTCACCCACATATAACATCCTGTACACCTGCTTGTGGTCACCAGTCACATGTATAGAAAAGCAACCATGCTGCCACACCTCTGTTGCTTGTACTGCTGTGCTGGTGCTGCTGTTTCAACGTGTGCTGTTGAGGCCTTGCTGTTGTCCAGATGGACTATACGACAGCTGCTAAATTTGCTACTGTGGCTACTTTTGTTGTGACTGTTGTTGCTACAACTGCTGCTACTACGGCTATGATTACTGATGTGACTACTGATGCTACAGCTGCAGCTAATGGGACAGCAGCTGATCATGTGATGACTCGTCTCAGTGGGTGGTCAGTAACATCAAGTGACGACCCCCTCTCAGTGGGTCGTCAGTAACATCAAGTGACGACCCCCTCTCAGTGGGTCGTCAGTAACATCAAGTGACGACCCCCTCTCAGTGGGTCGTCAGTAACATCAAGTGACGACCCCCTCTCAGTGGGTGGTCAGTAACATCAAGTGACGACCCCCTCTCAGTGGGTGGTCAGTAACATCAAGTGACGACCCCCTCTCAGTGGGTGGTCAGTAACATCAAGTGACGACCCCCTCTCAGTGGGTGGTCAGTAACATCAAGTGACGACCCCCTCTCAGTGGGTGGTCAGTAACATCAAGTGACGACCCCTCTCAGTGGGTGGTCAGTAACATCAAGTGACGACCCCTCTCAGTGGGTGTCAGTAACATCAGTGACGCCCCTCTCAGTGGGTCGTCAGTAACATCAAGTGACGACCCCCTCTCAGTGGGTCGTCAGTAACATCAAGTGACGACCCCCTCTCAGTGGGTCGTCAGTAACATCAAGTGACGACCCCCTCTCAGTGGGTCGTCAGCAAGGTCTTACAACACCAGTGCTTGACCAATAGTGTCTCTTGACTCGCGATCAGACTCAATGTTCGAGGTATATTGTATTGTGTTATGAAGGGCTAAACCCGCGTGAGTCATTCAGCGCAAGGGAGTGACGGAGGACTGATTCTCCGTCGGCTATGCAAGGGCCGGTGGCTGTGACCAGCCAAGCTGTTGGTGCTCCACTATGACCCTGGTGAAGCACTAGGCTCTCTGCTGAGGCGTGACGTGCGGGCGACGGCGACCGCACATTAGGTTAGGTAAAGTTTGTCAGGAAACAGGACAAGTGTTTCCTGACGCGGGTCTTAGTCATATGATGACCCACAGCTAGAGCTTTTGGTCATCTGACCGAGACCTTCCACTGGCTTACCGGTTCACCCCTTCAAAAATTAAGGTTATAATTATAACCAGCGGTACAACGAGAGAGCGAGCGAGCGTGTGTGTACTCATCTATTTGTGGTTGAAAGGGTCGATTCACAGCTCCTGGCCCCGCCTCTTCGCTTGTCGCTACTAGGTCCACTCTCTCCCTGCTCCATGACCTTTATCGTATCTCTTCTTAAAGCTATGTATGGATCCAACCTCCACTACATCACTCTCCAGATTGTTCCACTCCCTAACAACTCTATGACTGAAGAAATACTTCCTAACATCCCTGTGACTCATCTGAGTCTTCAACTTCCAGCTGTGACCCCTTGTTGCTGTGTTAGTTACCATTTTGTCCTAGGCACATGTCGATTAGACACTAGGCCTGTTGTATATATGTGTGTGTGTGGGTGTGTGTGTAGGTGTGTGTGTGTGTGTGTGTGTGTGTGTGTGTGTGTGTTAGTTACCATTTTGTCCTAGGCACATGTCGATTAGACACTAGGCCTGTTGTATATATATATGTGTGTGTGTGTGTGTGTGTGTGTGTACGAAACACTTCGAAATGTTTCGGCCCCGTCGGGAATTGAACCCGGGCCCTCCGTGCGTGAAGCAAGAGCGCTAGCCACCATGCCATCGGGGCGTGTGTGTGTGTGTGTACGTACTCACCATTTGTGGTTACAGGGGTCTAGTCACAGCTCTTGTGTGTGTGGGGGGGGGAGGGGAGAAAGGAGGCGCACCCTATCTCTGTAATAATAATGTCTGAAACATGAATCATTCCTGTCTTTGGTTCGTTCCAACCGCCTCGTTGCCTGACGTGTCCCGGCCAATATTTTTTCTTTAATTTCGTTGTTTTAATTAGCTTATTCGTGGTTAAGTATACGTTTTTAGAGGTTCGAGTGACAAACTCCGCCAGTAACTACAGGTGACCACCCGAAGTGACTACAGTAGCCTCCGGAAGTAACTACAGGTGACCACCCGAAGTGACTACAAGTAGCCTCCGGAAGTAACTACAGGTGACCACCCGAAGTGACTACAGTAGCCTCCGGAAGTAACTACAGGTGACCACCCGAAGTGACTACAGTAGCCTCCGGAAGTAACTACAGGTGACCACCCGAAGTGACTACAGTAGCCTCCGGAAGTAACTACAAGTGACCACCCGAAGTGACTACAGTAGCCTCCGGAAGTAACTACAGGTGACCACCCGAAGTGACTACAGTAGCCTCCGGAAGTAACTACAGGTGACCACCCGAAGTGACTACAGGTAGCCTCCGGAAGTAACTACAGGTGACCACCCGAAGTGACTACAGGTAGCCTCCGGAAGTAACTACAGGTGACCACCCGAAGTGACTACAGTAGCCTCCGGAAATAACTACAGGTGACCACCCGAAGTGACTACAGGTAGCCTCCGGAAGTAACTACAGGTGACCACCCGAAGTGACTACGGTGACCTCCGAAAGTAACTACAGGTGACCACCCGAAGTGACTACGGTGACCTCCGGAAGTAACTACAGGTGACCACCCGAAGTGACTACGGTGACCTCCGGAAGTAACTACAGGTGACCACCTGAAGTGACTACGGTGACCTCGGAAGTAACTACAGGTGACCACCCGAAGTGACTACGGTGACCTCCGGAAGTAACTACAGGTGACCACCTGAAGTGACTACAGTAGCCTCCGGAAGTAACTACAGGTGACCACCCGAAGTGACTACAGGTAGCCTCCGGAAGTAACTACAGGTGACCACCCGAAGTGACTACAGTAGCCTCCGGAAGTAACTACAGGTGACCACCCGAAGTGACTACAGGTAGCCTCCGGAAGTAACTACAGGTGACCACCCGAAGTGACTACGGTGACCTCCAAAAGTAACTACAGGTGACCACCCGAAGTGACTACGTTGACCTCCGGAAGTAACTACAGGTGACCACCCGAAGTGACTACGGTGACCTCCGGAAGTAACTACAGGTGACCACCCGAAGTGACTACGGTGACCTCCGGAAGTAACTACAGGTGACCACCTGAAGTGACTACGGTGACCTCCGGAAGTAACTACAGGTGACCACCCGAAGTGACTACGGTGACCTCCGGAAGTAACTACAGGTGACCACCTGAAGTGACTACAGTAGCCTCCGGAAGTAACTACAGGTGACCACCCGAAGTGACTACAGTAGCCTCCGGAAGTAACTACAGGTGACCACCCGAAGTGACTACAGTAGCCTCCGGAAGTAACTACAGGTGACCACCCGAAGTGACTACAGTAGCCTCCGGAAGTAACTACAGGTGACCACCCGAAGTGACTACAGTAGCCTCCGGAAGTAACTACAAGTGACCACCCGAAGTGACTACAGGTAGCCTCCGGAAGTAACTACAGGTGACCACCCGAAGTGACTACAGTAGCCTCCGGAAGTAACTACAGGTGACCACCCGAAGTGACTACAGTAGCCTCCGGAAGTAACTACAAGTGACCACCCGAAGTGACTACAGGTAGCCTCCGGAAGTAACTACAGGTGACCACCCGAAGTGACTACAGTAGCCTCCGGAAGTAACTACAGGTGACCACCCGAAGTGACTACAGTAGCCTCCGGAAGTAACTACAGGTGACCACCCGAAGTGACTACAGGTAGCCTCCGGAAGTAACTACAGGTGACCACCCGAAGTGACTACAGTAGCCTCCGGAAGTAACTACAGGTGACCACCCGAAGTGACTACAGTAGCCTCCGGAAGTAACTACAGGTGACCACCCGAAGTGACTACAGTAGCCTCCGGAAGTAACTACAGGTGACCACCCGAAGTGACTACAGGTAGCCTCCGGAAGTAACTACAGGTGACCACCCGAAGTGACTACAGTAGCCTCCGGAAGTAACTACAGGTGACCACCCGAAGTGACTACAGTAGCCTCCGGAAGTAACTACAGGTGACCACCCGAAGTGACTACAGGTAGCCTCCGGAAGTAACTACAGGTGACCACCCGAAGTGACTACAGGTAGCCTCCGGAAGTAACTACAGGTGACCTCCAGGTAGCTACAGGTAAACTTGTAGTCATTCAAAAGCAGGAAAATTATACAGGAAAAAAGTGATACTGCAAATATACAAGGGAATACAACTATCACGCAAATGTATTTTACCTTCGTTGTAAAACGAATTGAAATCAATTTAGCCGAATGTAACCAAACGACACAGCACTCATAAGCAAGAAGAGTATTATTTCTGGCAAGGCAGGTCGGGCTGAGGCAGGCCTTGGAACGCAAGCCAGGCAACGCAGGCCGTGTAACGCAAGCCAGGCAAGGCAGGCCAGGCAACGCAAGCCAGGCAACGCAGGCCGTGTAACGAAGCCAGGCAAGACAGGCCAGGCAAACGCATAGAATTTTATTCGTTGATAAAAAAAGAGGAAGATGAGGACAGGCCGCTGACTGAGTCCAGAGAGCAACTGCTTCACTGCCTCAGACTAGACTATCAACTAAGGTACCTCTGATATATGTTTGAAGGGTTTCCAGAGTGTTTCTAGTGCCACAACTGTCCTGGACCAGGCTTGTATGTATAATCAACGCTTACTCTGTATAAAACAAATGAACTACCCACTGAGAGGTCATCACCTGATTAAAACGTTACTGACGACCCACTGAGAGGGGTCATGATTAAACTGTTCCTGACAACCCGCTAAGAGGGGTCATTACTTGATTAAGATGTTACTTACGACCAATAATAATTAGAACTGAGTATACTACAAACTCTGATCATACAGTAGAGCGAAAAAATAATGTGAGGGACCTGGGAGTGGTAATGTCTGAGGATCTCACTTTTAAGGATCATAACAATGCCACGATCACAACTGCAAAGAAAATGATAGGATGGATATTGAGAACATTCAAAACAAGAGATGTTAAGCCAATGATGATGCTTTTCAAATCACTTGTTCTCTCTAGGCTGGACTAATGCTGTACATTAAACATCTCCGTTCAAAGCAGGTGAAACTGCCGATCTGGAGAGTGTACAGAGAACCTTTACTGCACATATAAGTTCCATCAAACACCTCAACTACTGGGAACGCCTGGAAGCACTTGACTTGTACTCGCTGGAACGCAGGCGAGAAAGAGATATAATCTACACTTGGAAAATCCTAGAAGGAATGGTCCCGAATCTGCACACAGAAATCACTCCCTACGAGAGTAAAAAACTGGGCAGGCGATGCAAAATACCTCCAATGAAAACTAGGGGGCGCCATTGGTATACTAAGAGAAAACACCATAAGTGTCCGGGGCCCCAAGACTGTTCAACTGACTCCCACTATACATAAGGGGAATTACCAATAGGCCCCTGGCTGCCTTTAAGAGGGAGCTGGACAGATACCTAAAGTCGGTGCAGGATCAGCCGGGTTGTGGTTCGTACTTTGGACTACGTGCGGCCAGCAGTAACAGCCTGATTGATCAGGCCCTGATCCACCGGGAGGCCTGGTCGTGGACTGGGCCGCGGGGGCGTTGATCCCCGGAATACCCTCCAAGCAGGTAGACCATCAAGAGAGGTCATTACCTAATTACGATGTTCCTGACGACCCACCAAGAGGGATCATCACCTCATTGCGATGTTACTGACGACCGGTCACTGAGAGGGGTCATTAAGGCTCTAGGCAGCTAATTACTCCTGGCAAATACATTAATCACAATATGGCTACCACTGTCCACCACTTCGTAAACATTGCTTTGATGTAATAAATCCACTTGCGACCACTTCATAAATGATAACAGTTGTCAAGTGTGGGTTACACAGACACTGCTATCACCCTCACTATGTTCCAGCTTACACTCAGCAGTGAACGAGGCTTCATCCTAGCCTGAGGCAGGGTGCTCCCTGGCCTCACCCTGGCATGTTCGCCAAGACACATGCAGCCTGGCAGGGAAATACCCTGTAAGGCACTACCTTACAGCGGGGTAACTGAAGAAGGTCCAAGAGAAGCCGAGAGACGTGCGCGCGAGTACACTAGAGCAAGGGAGCTTGGAGGGTGCCAACGCGCACCCAAACACCAGACTGACAGCTTCAACCTACCCCAGCTACCTTACCCTCTCTCGGTGCCACCTCGCCACGGAAAACAAAAAGGCTTCAAGGTAGGCACTCGTGTTGCCATCGGAGGCGCACCAGTGTCTGCCAGGACACACTACAGCGTCTTGCGAAGCTCACCTAACAAGCTCTCTTAATATTAATGTGGGATGATGGCTGGCGGTGGTGTTTACAGTAATATGAAGTGGTGGTAGAGCAGCCGGACAAGGTCATAACCAACGCTTGTAATCCACGAACCCGACGCCCAGGCTCCGTCCCACACAGTCAAGTTTGTTTACGCTGCTCCAAGCAAGGCACTCGGATAAACTGAGCCGCTGGCCGGTAAACAATGCCTGCCTTCACCTGAGGGACATTCTCCCACCACCCCTCACTCCTATCCAACCTTTCCACCTCGCCTCTCCATCCTACCAACACCCTCCCTCCAACTTACACCTTCCATCCTTCTCAACCACTCGCTCCTACCCACCCCTTAACATTTTCTTACCCACTTCCCTCTCGTATAATTCCCTGGCGTGCCCTCATACCTCTTTCCCCTCGCTATTCGCAAAGACCTCAGGATGGTAGTGATTTCTTATAACGATGCTAAGTTATATCACGTAAATGAAAGAGGAGAGGGATGAGGGGAAGAGGCATGTTAGGACCCTCCGAGGACCACAATGGAAATAAGTCACTTCGTCTGACTTTTTTGGGTTATCCTGGGTTCTCTACACATATGCTGCTATGTATGATAATCTATGTAACTGTATTTGTGTATACCTGAATAAACTTATTTACATGACAAGAAGAAGCGGACCACCTCAGGACATGTCATGAAGCGGACTAACTCAAGACATGTCAAGAAGGGCAACCTCATGTCCAGAAGAGGATTACATCAGGACATGTCAAAAATAGATATGTCGCCCACGATAATGACAGATACATGAACCCTCGATATGTCAATAACAGACACAAAAACCGGCGACATATCAATAACAGACACACGAACCCATGACATGTCAACAATACACACATGAACCCCCATCATATCACTAATAGACCCATTATCCCCAACATGTCAAGAATACACACCTCAACCCCCCCCCAACACATTAACAACAGAAACGTCACCTCACGACTCATTACATCATCTTTACATCTCTATTATTTCCGCTAACTATTCTGTACTCGACTACGTGGAGTTTACCTGGAGGGCACTCCGGGGATCAACTCTCCCGAGGCCCAAGTCCTCAATAGATGACAGTCTCATGCAGATCCTAGTATCGTCTGTAAAGGATGAGACGGTGCTGTGGATTGCATCTCTGTTTATGTCTCATATGAGGATGAGGAACAGGATGGGGGCGAGTACTGAAGAAGCCTACTGTGTAGGCGAAACGTTTCGGAATAAAGATACCTAACTGTTGCACACGTGTCTTACTTATCATCACCTCACGACATCAAGGGCATGTCAAACATATGTATGTCATTCCAAGAGATACATCATAATCTACACCTGGAAAATCCTAGAGGGACTGGTCCCTAATCTGCACACAGAAATCACTCCCTACAAAAGCAAAAGACTTAGCAGGCGATGCAACAAACCCCCAATAAAAAGTAAGGGTGCCATTAGTACACTAAGAGAAAACACAATTAGTGTCCGGGGCCCAAGACTGTTCAACAGCCTCCCACCAGCCATAAGGGGAATTACCAATAGAGTCTTCGCTGCCTTCAGAGGGAGTTGGACAGATACTTAAAGTCGGTGCCGGATCACCCGGGCTGTGGTTCGTACGTTGGACTACGTGCGGCCAGCAGTAACAGCCTGGTTGATCAGGCCCTGATCCACCGGGAGGCCTGGTCGTGGACCGGGCCGCGGGGGTGTTGATCCCCGGAATACCCTCCAGGTAGACATACCAAGAGAGATTAAAACGAAATTCTAGGACATGCTGAACTAAAACGCACTTAATGCATATCAGTGACTGGTTTCGTGAGGTTTAACTCCCCTACTCCCACAGCCCAGTCTGGGACCAGTCATTACTCCCTACTATCACAGCCCAGTCTGGGACCAGTCATTACTCCCTACTCATCACAGCCCAGTCTGGGACCAGTCATTACTACCCTACTATCACAGCCCAGTCTGGGACCAGTCATTACTACCCTACTATCACAGCCCAGTCTGGGACCAGTCATTACTACCGACTGCCGTACTGCAGGTTGGTCTACCTACCTGGAGGGTATTCCGGGGGCCAACGCCCCCGCGGCTCGGTCCACGACCAGGCCTCCCGGTGGATCAGGGCCTGATCAACCAGGCTGTTACTGCTGGCCGCACGTAGTCCAACATCCGAACCACAGCCCAGTAGTGCACTCAACTCTCACATTTGAGTGTCCGTGGTTCGACCCCGATGCGTGTTGAAACATTGGGCATGTTTCCTTACACCTGCTGTTCCTGTTCACCTAGCAGCAAGTAGGTACCTGGGTGTTAGTCGACTGGTGTGGGTGGCATCCTGGGGGACAAAATTAACCTAGACCAGCTATGGTCTGTATAAGTTGAATCATGTACTTGTAGAAATAAAGATTATTATTAATTAAGGGGCACGTCGGTTCCCCCGTCTTCTAATAACATGTTAATTTTTCCACTATAATCTACCTTGTCCATAATTACTATCACATTTGCTTTGTCTGTTTCGTAAGGTGAAGTCCAGAATCTTTCCTTAATTCATGGTATAACTTAACAAATCTTTGAGGACAATTGTTGTTGCAGAGGTGTGAGCAATTAAGAACTAAATATAAACCATAACGTGTCAGAAACTGGTCTAGTACCCGTGGGACATGTAAGGAAGCGGTAATGACGCACTATAAATGGTCATGTTAGCAGAAGTAGGTCAGGCCACGGAATGTCACCGGTCAAACTTCTCACTCCCACGTAAATATCGACGCAATTAGGTTACACGGACGCAAGTCAGCGTCAGGATAATGGTCTTCCTTACTCGTAGCGCCGCGAGGTACATCCGTGTGTCTACGTACATCCGTGTGTTTATGTACATCCGTGTGTCTACGTACATCCGTGTGGACGCAAACATCCATGTGTACGCGTATATCCGTGTGGACGCGTACACCCGTGTAGACGCGGACATCCGCATGGACGCATACATCCGCGTGGACGCATACATACGTGTGGACGCATACATCCATGTGTACGCGTATATCCGTGTGGACGCGTACACCCGTGTAGACGCGCACATCCGTGTGGACGCATACATCCGCGTGGACGCATACATCCGTGTGGACGCATACATCCATGTGGACGCGTATATCCGTGTGGACGCGTACACCCGTGTAGACGCGCACATCCTCGTGGACGCATACATCCGTGTGGACACGTACATCCGTGTGGACGCATCAGACGCTGTGTGTGGTCAGACGCCCCAACAGGGGCTGATACGAAGACACTTCTAGCACCTTTAAGACAAAGTTACGCACATGCAGAGAGCTTTACCAAGTCACGATAAGGCTCTTCCTGAGCGAAACGTTCCGAGAAGGACCCCAGACCAACCTTTCCACATCCACCCGAAAGTTTACACAGCAACTACAGAACGCAGGACACCGCCCCAATGAAGAGAGACCAGTAGTATGTTTCAGTTCAACTGAGGCGGGTGGTATGGGCGACAGTGGGTGTCATGGGGCAGCAGTGTCATGGGGCGGTGGTGGGTGGCCGGGAAAGGCGCCACCCCGGGCGGCAGCAATTAGGGTAATAATTTCTCAGTGCTTCCCTTCACGTTAAATCCACTGGAGAAAAAAAAAAAAAAGACGTCGGTTCTTTTTCCAGTGGAGACGAGACTATTCCAGTGTTTATGAGTCTGCCTGAGTTACTACAAGTATGAGTTGTACTTCACGTGTGTACCCAAGTACAGTACAGTACTACCTGGATAAATGTACAGTTACTACCTGGATACACGTACAGCACAGTACAACTTGAACACACGTACAGTACTGCACGCATAACCAAACCACGTTAATCTAAGTGGAGTTGACTTTACATTGAGTACTTGAATACTGGCTTAGCTATGCAAGTACTCTCAGAGCGTCTCTGTCTGTTCCTCCTCTGTAGTTAATACAACTCTACACATTCGGTAGGAATGTGTAATTACATACAAACACACAGAGGGATGTTAGGAAGTATTTCTTCAGCCTTAGAGTTGTCAGGAAGTAGAACAATCTGGAAGGTGAAAGAGTAGAGGCACGACTCATACAAAACTTTAAGAAGAGGCACAATAAGATTTTTGGAGCCGGGAGAGTGGATTTAGTAACGATCAGCGAAGAGGCGGGGTCAGGAGCAGAAAATCGACCCCTACAACCACATATAGGTAATTTACATACACACACACGTGTGTGTGTATATATATATATATATATATATATATATATATATATATATATATATGTCGTGCCGATTAGGTAAAACTGGTCAATTAGCAAGAACTCATTTAAAATTAAGTCCTTTCTAAAAATTTCTCTTATACATTTAAATATATTTTTTTCATTTATGTTAATGTAAAAATTTATAATTTTGTACCAAGAGAAACTTTGAAAACCTACCTAACCTTATTACAACAAGCGCAATTTAATTTAGCCTAACCCAACTAAATATATTTTAGATACGTTAACATTAATTTAATAATAAACAAACACAATGAAATATATTTTTTTCGTTAGGTTCAGAATGATTTTTGCGAAATTATTGCATACACAAATTTTCGCTTGTCTTATATGGCAAGAAGAGCGTTGCTATTTAAGCCAAAATCGCAAGTTTTACCTAATCGGCACGACATATATATATATATATATATATATATATATATATATATATATCTATATATATTACATCATTTACCAAACTGCGGCAGTTTGGTAATTGATTTAAATTCACTTGTTTCGTGGTTTCATTGCTATATAGACTGCTTGTTGAGGCGGGTATTCAAACAGGAGGAGGCTGAAATTAATCCTTGAGATACCACTGCCACGAGTGTCCTCGGATCACGAGAAAAACATGTAGTTCTGCTACATGCGTGATCTTTGAAGGATCGCTGGCTCAGAGGTAATGTGACGCGTATATTGTGTTGTCTCTTGAGGTGGTACAATGTTCGTAGAGTCGAATGCGGCAGGCCAGGATTCATATATATATATATATATATATATATATATATATATATATATATATATATATATATATATATGTCGTGCCGATTAGGTAAAACTTGCGATTTTGGCTTAAATATTAACGCTCACCTTGCCATATAAGACAAGTGAAAATTTGTGTATGCAATAATTTCGCCAAAATTATTCTGATAACGAAAAAAATATATTTCATTGTGTTTGTTTATTATTAAATTAATGTTAACGTATCTAAAATATATTTAGTTGGGTTAGGCTAAATTAAATTGCGCTTGTTGTAATAAGGTTAGGTAGGTTTTCAAAGTTTCTCTTGGTACAAAATTATAATTTTTTACATTAACATAAATTAAAAAAATATATCTTTAAACGTATAAGAGAAAATTTTAGAAAGGACTTAATTTTAGATGAGTTCTTGCTAATTGACCAGTTTTACCTAATCGGCACGACATATATATATATATATATATATATATATATATATATATATATATATATATATATGTTGTACACGTGTGCATAGTTGTAAAATTAATACTAAAAGTAGTAGTAATAGTAGTAGTGTAGTAATAGGAAGAGGAAGTGGGTGTGGTGGTCAGGTAAGTAAGGTTGATGTATTACTAGCGAACACGTGGTGTGGTGTGATGGACTGTGACAGGGGAAGTCATCCTACGTGATGAGTGTGTTAACATAATTGCTGCTCCAGCCTTGTCTTGTTCAGACCAGAGCAGCCATATAGTGTGCTGTGTCTAAACTGGTTGTTGTTGCTGCTTTTGTTGATAATGGCAACAGTAGTACTAGTACCGTTATCAACAGGATGAACTTCATATTCTAGTTGTTATATCTACTACCTCATGCTGGTAAACTTTGTATGGGCGACGTCGACAAGATTACATAAAAGTCTTACTGGACCAGCCGAAAGTTATAAACAAAAATTAAAACAGGACCCCAATGGAAATACAAGGACCACAGCGGAAATTAGGACCCCCAATGGAAATAAGTCACTTTGTCCGACATTTTTTTTTGTTTTGGGTTATCTTGGGTAATTTACACATATGTTACTATGTATGATAATTATACGTATGTGTACCTGTACCTAAATAAACTTAATTACATTCTAGGTGCGAGTCGATGGTGAGCGCAGTTTGTACGAGTCTGCCCTGGCCGGAGCCAGACTGCTGCTCTCTCCCCTCGTCGTAGCCAGCTTCCCACTTTCTGTCACCGGCTCTTATAATTCTACGGTTAGAGCTTAGCATATTCTGCTTGCACTGACTCCACGAAATCGTAATGACACGATTGCAAACCATACCACGGGTGGGGTTCGAACCGGCGGTCACAGAGTCTCAAAACTCCAGACCGTCGCGTAAGCCACTGGGCCAGCTAGCTTCAATAAGATTCATCCAACTAGGTATATTTCTACACCTAGTTGGATGAATCTTATTGAGCTGCCATGTAACGGACGGTCTGGAGTTTTGAACTCTGGACCGGGTCACCCACTGTGGTATGGTTTGTTTGCAATCGTGTCATTACGATTTCATGAGTCATGTTGACGGCTTTGAGGGGGACTTGAGCTAGAGTTCGTCACGGCCATGCTAGCGGGAGATTCGTCTGTAAAAACTTGCATTTGTGGACACAGTGGTGCCTATGCTAACCTTCCTATGGTGTAGAAATATACCTAGTTGGATGAATCTTATTGAAGCTAGCTGGCCCAGTGGCTTACGCGACGGTCTGGAGTTTTGAGACTCTGTGACCGCGGGTTCGAACCCCACCCGTGGTATGGTCTGCTTGCACTGTCTAGCTAAGGAAGTATACATAGGTACTCAAATTTCAAATTCAATTTTTTTACTACTCTTATGCAGTGGTAGTAGTTACTAGCTGTCAAAGGCATTTTTCGATAGACATTAGGCCTGGCGAGGGTTGCATTGTGTTGTTAGGTTAGTCTTTAGTACACAGATAATGCGATTTACGTGTAACGAAAAGTCAAGCACAACAAGAGACCCCCTGGTACGTATATGTTAATATGTACATCATACCCGTGTATATAAATGGTTCAAAGAACCGACAAGTTTTATGATAAATTAGACACAAGCGCAACACTTGGGTATCTTTATTGTGCAAACGTTTCGCCCCACAGTGGCTTCATCAGTCCGGTACAAAGAAGAATAGTGAAGATCAGGAGGAGGTTGCGGTAATCAGTCCCTCAGCCTGGAATCGATGTAATCAGTCTATCAATCTTGATTGATGGACTGATTACCTCAAGCTCCCTCTGATCTTTACTATTCTTTGTATTGGACTGATGAAGCCACTATGTGGCGAAACGTTTCCACAATAAAAATACCTAAGTGTTGCACATGTGTCTAACTTATCACACCATACCCATCCTAGTGGTGGTTGACATTTTCGTCCACAGTGCACTAATATATATATATATATATATATATATATATATATATATATATATATATATATATATATATATATATATATATATATATATATACTTCCTGAGATGCTCCCCAGCCTTCAGCAGTCCGAAACTCAAGGAATATGACTCTCTCCTCAAGACCATGCTAGAGCGTGTGTTGAATCTTTCCCTCGAAGATGGACAGTGGTTACAAGCCTCACTTCCAGTCAGACTTGGGGGCTGGGAGTACGCAAATCCTCCCAGATTGCCCTACCAGCTTTCTTATCCTCTTCCATAGCATCAAATGAGTTAATAAAACAAATTCTTCCAGAGAACCTCAGTGATTCAGCAGGAATACAGGACCCTAGCTATGCCATTGCCATCACTGAATGGGAAACTCTTGCTACTCCAGCACCAAAACCTAGTGCAGAACTGGCCTACAGTCAAGTTGGGATGGCCCAATGTATTCATATTCATGATTGTGTTTTCTGTCAATGTATTCTGTCTATTAATAACTATATAATATATATAGAGAGTGGTAGGAGAAAATATTCAAACAGCTCCAGGAAGAACCTGAGTTTTCCCTGAGGTATTTATTGTTTTCTGAGGATGAGGTCCAGTAAAGTTCTAGAGGTGGTATCTATATATATATATATATATATATATATTATTATTGTGACCACGAACAAGTGGTATTGTAGGATTGTGTGGTCCTGTGGGCTAAGGCGTCATGTGATTTTCGCTTACCACAAGAGAGGGGACAAAACGACATGGGTTCGAATCCTCGGCTAGTCGCAGTGTTATTAATATAAATAATATATATATATATATATATATATATATATATATAATGTCGTGCCGAATAGGTAAAACTTGCGATTTCGTCTTAAAAAACAATGATCTTCTTGCCGAATAAGAAAAGCTAAAATTTGTGTATGCAATAATTTCGCAAAAATCATTCTGAACCTAACGAAACAAATATATTTCATTGTGTTTGTTTATTAAATTATTGTAAACTTATCTAAATATATATTTAGTTGGATTAGGCTAAATTAAATTGCGCTTGTTATAATAAGGTTAGGTAAGTTTTCTAAGGTTCTTTTGATACAAAATTATTAATTTTTACATCAACATAAATTAAAAAATATATCTTTAGCGAGCCGCTAACAAGACTGAAAGTCGAAGACCTAAAGACATTTTTTATGAGTGCCACAGAACTTGGTAGACGCAAACCTATCTGACATTATCCTGACGCCACATGACTTCAAAAAGGCGATAAATGACATGTCCATGCACTCTGCCACAGGCCCTGACTCATGGAACTCCGTGTTCATCAAGAATTGCAAGAAGCCCCTATCATGTGCCCTTAACATCCTATGGAGAAGGAGCATGGACACAGGGGTCGTCCCACAGCTGCTAAAAACAACAGACATAGCCCCACTCCACAAAGAGGGCAGTAAAGCAATACCAAAGAACTACAGACCGATAGCGCTAACATCCCATATCATAAAAATCTTTGAAAGGGTTCTAAGAAGCAAGATCGTCACTCATCTAGATACCCATCAGTTACACAACCCAGGGCAGCATGGGTTTAAGAGCAGGTCGCTCCTGTCTGTCCCAGCTACTGGACCACTATGACAAGGTCCTGGATGCTCTAGAAGACAAACGAAATGCAGATGTAATATACACAGACTTTGCAAAAGCCTTTGACAAGTGTGACCATGGTGTAATAGAACACAAAATACGTGATAAAGGAATAACAGGAAAAGTTGGTAGATGGATCTATAATTTCCTAATAGATGACAAAGAGTAGTAGTACGGTGAAAATCTCTGTTCCTCAAGGCACAGTACTCGCTCCCATCTTGTTCCTCATCCTCATATCGGACATAGACAGGGATATTAGCCACAGCGCCGTGTCTTCTTTTGCAGATGACACCCGAATTTGTATGACTCCAGGCGGACATCAACTAAATCTTTAAATGGGCCGCAGAAAATAATATGAAATTCAATGATGAAAAAATTCAATTACTCCAATATGGAAAACATGAAGAAATTAAAACTACATCGGAGTATAAAACAAATTCCAACCACATAATAGAGCGAAAAACTAATGTAAAAGACCTGGGAGTGATCATGTCGGAAGATCTCACCTTCAAAGACCATAACATTGTATCAATCACATCTGCTATAAAAAATGACAGGATGGATAATGAGACCCTTCAAAACTAGGGATGCCAAGCCCATGATGACACTCTTCAGGTCGCTTGCTTTATCTAGGTTGGAATATTGCTGTACACTAACCGCACCTTTCAAGGCAGGTGAAATTGCTGACCTAGAAAATGTACAGAGAGCCTTCACGGCACACATAACTGCGATAAAACACCAGGCCTCATGGTTGATCAGGCCCTGATCCACCATGAGGCCTGGTCACAGACCGGGCCGCGGGGGAGTTGACCCCCGGAACACACTCTCTCTCTTTTCTCTCTCTCTCTCTCTCTCTCTCTCTCTCTCTCTCTCTATATATATATATATATATATATATATATATATATATATATATATATATATATATATATTAGTGCAATAATGAGAACCTGAGGTCACTCCTAGAAACACACCCACTTCACTAACAGGTCCCCGCGCGCCCCTGAACCACAACTATAAATCAAATCTTGGACACCTTGCCCGGGCTCAATCATCACAGTGCCCACCAACCACGCTCTCAAGATTGGTATTCCCTGCCATACCAGGTTCCGAATGAGCCTTAAGTACTGGGGCGTGCAGTAGCCAGTATTAAGGTTTCTCCCGGCAGAGTGCGGTCTAGTTTATACAGTAATTGCGAGCCATACTGGGCCAGAGAAGAACACCGCCGTGTTGAACAACGTCTCGGGGAGATGAACGGGCCGTAGCGGGCTCCCGTTCGTGCGCACCCGCCACCCACACTACTTTATAACTTTAACAGCGAGCGTGAGGGGGAAGGGAAATAGCAATGCTCTAAGGAACTAAGGTATTGCGGAAATAGGTGCAGCGCAAGCTTTCGCTCTATGTAGAGCCGATCTTTGATAAAACTAGACAGAGCGAAACTGTCAATAAAAAGCTAGCTATATAACGTTGTTCAATTCTGAGGACAGTGTGCCCTGCTGTTTCTGACTACAGTGTTGCCACGTAAGCTGCCTGTTTAGGCTGTTACCTTACTAGCGACTAACTACCTTTACCTTACCTCTGATATACCTTTGAAGAGTTTTGAGTTTCACTACTCTCGGAGCCCAGCCAGGCGCCAGGCTCTTCTGGTGCTTGCCTCGTCAACCAGGTTGTTGCTGCTGGAGGCCCGCTGCCCCACATATGCACCACAGCCTGGTTGATCTGGCACCTGGTGAAGATACTTGTACAGTTTCCTCTTGAAGGCTTCTACACTGGTTCCAGCCGTGTTTCGGATATCTTCTGGTAAGATGTTGAATAGTCTGATACCCCTAATGTTGATACAGTGTTCCCTTATTGTCCCCACCGCACCCCTGCTCCTCACTGGGTTTATTTTACACTTCCTCCCATATCTCTCACTCCAGTATGTTGTTATGGCAGTGTGCAGATTTGGGACCAGGCCCTCGAGTACTTTCCAGGTATATATTATCATGTAATGTCTATCTCTCTACTCCACTCCAATGAGTACATGTTCAAGACTTGAAGGCGTTCCCAGTAATTTAGATGTTTCAATGGCTCAATGTGAGCCGTAAACGATCTCTGAATTTGTTCCAGCTCTGATATTTCTCCTGCCCTGAACGGGGCCGTCAGCACTGAGCAGTATTCTAAGTGAGGGAGCACTAGCGATTTGAAGAGTGTCACCATCGGCATTATTTCCCTTGTTTTGAAAGTTCTCAATACCCACCCCGTCATCTTCCTGGCTGTTGTGATCTTTGTCTTGTTATGGTATTTAAAAGGTCAACTGACATAATTATTCCCAGGACTTTTACGTGCTCCTTTCGTTCTATTTGGTGATCCTCTTGAGTTTTGTATATAGTGTTCCTTTTGAGTTCTTCATTTGTTCCATACCTAAGCAGCTGAAACTTATCACCATTGAACGTCATGTTGTTCTCCACTGCCCATTGGAAGACCCTGCTTATGTCTTCCTGTAATTTTTTAGTGTCCTCTACCGTAGTGACTTTCATGCTTATTTTAGTGTCATCTGCAAATGATGATACAACAGTGTGCCGGGTGTTTTTATTTGTCTGCTATGAGGATGAGTAACAGCAGAGGTGCCAGGACAGTGCCTTGGGGCACTGAGCTTTTGACCTCGCTGATGCTGGATCTTGCTCTGTTTACAACTACTTTTTGTGTTGTGTGTGTTAGGAACCCGAAAATCCATCTGCCTACCTTCCCCGTAATGCCCATGGCCCTCATTTTGTGCGTTATCACTCCATGATCGCATTTGTCAAACGCCTTTGCAAAATCTGTGTAAATCACAACTGCGTTTTGGTCGTCCTCCAACGCCTCCGTAATTCTGTCATAATGGTTCAGCAGCTGTGACAGGCATGATCGTCCCGCTCTAAAGCCATGCTGGTTCTGGTTTTTCTGGTTGTGCTGGTTCATGAAATTTGTAATATGTTGTCTCATCACTCTTTCGAAGATTTTTATGATGTGAGAAGTTAGGGCTACTGGTCTGTAATTTTTAGCTAGTGCTCTACTACCTCCCTTATGCAAAAGAGCTGTCTGCACTCCGGTATTTCAACTAGATCTAATCTCTTTCTCCAAAGAATACTGAGGGCTCGTGCTAGTGGTACATTGCACTATATGTAAATACAGGTAAATTTAGGCTACCCTAACCTAGAATAACAAATATTTAAATTCTATAGATGATTACTTCGAGCGGAAATCAGCGAACTGCAATGCGTGGATCAGTGACGAAGGATTTGTCGTGGTGGTCTTTGGGAAGAGTGAGGTAGCAATGACACTAATAGAGGAGGCTGTTATATTATTATATTGATATACATGGACGGAGCCTAGCGCTGATATGCGCCCCTCGCCTGGTCTGGAATCTAACTGAGGGCCTCATGCTCACTTGCTGGACCGGGCCGTTAAATGTGGTCAGGTGACACTAGAGTGGTGTAGAGAGGGATGGTATATATGAAGTACACATGTGACTGACAAGAGAAGTGGCTCCTACATCACTCTTTTAAAAACGTACACTCAGCAATTAATATAGTATGAAAAGGAGGTACTAATTAGATAATGTCTATACCTTTACACATGACTTCCTCTACGTAACTATACTCTTTATGTAAGCATGTTTACACGTATCGTTCAGAGGCTTTGCTGAGGTTCATATACATTTGTAATGGGTGGCAGGGAAAGAAGATACGCAGATCCGGGGGTGATATCTCGAGGAGTTTCCCTGAAATATGTGTTTACTCTTCTCCGAGGCTGAGAGTTGCCCAATTAGCCCCAGAGATGGTTACCTGCTTATGCTAGGTGGGTACTTAGGAGATATTGGCGGTCGTAGTGAAACACATAAGATGGTTGGTAACTGGTATACTGACAGAGTCTGCGAGGGGAAGTAACCCAGCCTACCTGTTCGGACCTAAGCCTGTCGACGAGTGAGGAAGATGCCTGAGGCCCAGCGCTCACATGCGCGGGACTCGTGACGTCACAGCTAGCTAGGGATCCTAACTATAATATAGTTGGTACTATGATATACTATACAAGTATAATACATAGGGGGTAGAGTACTCTACTGACACTTACTAAAGAATGATACAAGGATAAGGTAGCCAAGCAAGAAACAAAAAGTAGATACATTCCCATGACCTTTTTGGAAGGTTCTACCACTCTCGCAGTCTGGTATCAGGCCAAGTTTCCTTTGTGACCGCCTTGGTCAACCAAGTTGTTTGTGTTAGCCATCCCAACTGGGCTGATCAGGAATTTACAGGGGAGGGTGGTAGTGGTCTAGTCCCCCCCTAAAAGCTTCAACCTCTATTCTGGCAATATTTCTGATACCTGGTGGTATTGTACGGGTATTGTACCCACGGTGCCCGTGCCCTTCACTGGCATTATTCCATACGATTTTCCTACATCTTTCACTCCAGTAAGCTGTTATAGCAGTGGGCAAACCAGATCCTTATTTATCATCCTTGTATCTTTCTCTTCTTCGTTCTAGAGAGTACAATCCAAGTACTCTGAGGCGTTCCCAGGGTGCACCACTTAATATATTGGGAGACACGAGAATTTACAGACATATAGTCGAGATTAAGGTTCAGGGCAGCAGTTCTGTAAATCTTTTTCAAATAAAGGATATCCTAGCATTGTTTTCAAAACCGGCTGAAACATCTTGTGCGCAGTACGGCGACAAATCATAATAATGAATTTCATAATACATCAAATGGAAATATAAAGTGGACGACGGGTCGGTCAGTTGGCTTGCCAATGAGAATGAAGAGCAACAAAAAAATAGGTCAGGTCAGAGCCTAGGAAACCAAGACAGTGAAGGCCAAGCCAATTCACAAGTGTTTTAACATAAGTACTTTACAGTATGAGTCTTTATACAACTAATGTTTAAAGTTAACATTCAGGTTAGGGATTTAGTGTTGAAGGAATCACTTAACACCATCTGTGACAGCTGGAAAGGAAAATAATTTTGAACGATGACCAGCTAATGGAACGCTATAGTCAATGACATGACCGACAAGTGTTTTTAGTGTTAGCAAGACGTTCATTTTTTTCCGTATTTTTCACTTTTCTCTGTCAGAAAATGAGCGGTCAGTTTCACTTGTTTTAGGGAAGGCAAGAAGAGCAGGGAAGAGTGTACACCATTATCCTCGGTGGCAGCAGAAAAATCAACCAGACCGCTTCGAAGTGTGTTTATTTGAACAAGTGCAAGTTTAATATGCACAAGGTGAAGTATCTTAAGATCTGTAAATTAGAAATAAATGGACGACTGTCTTCACTGGAGACGTGGGTTTACAAGTTACGCAAGCTCTTATGGCATGAGAATTGGTTGTTTACGTGGGTTTACAAGTTACGCAAGCTCTTATGGCATGAGAATTGGTTGTTTACGTGGGTTTACAAGTTACGCAAGCTCTTATGGCAAGAGAATTGGTTGTTTATGAGATGAGGAGAGCCAAGACTAGAGAATGAACTAATGATTTTAAGACTAAATAGCTGTATGCCTGTTACATATCTTAAGTCTATCAATTTAGAAAACAGTTGCAGCACTTGCCACTCTGGAGGTAACTCACTGTTACCGTTGTCAGAGACCCTGATGCTGTGACCATATGCTATGACACTATATAATTAAACAACCCCAAATATACAAAATTACAAATATATAACTATTTCCCCAACAGTGTAATTATATTTTTTTGGCGTTACAACTAGCTGGTCAAGCCACAAACATTAATTACTTTGTCGTTAGTAGAAGCGGAACCAGGAGCTATGGTTCAACCCCTTGCAATCTAAAGTAGGATACACTTGTTCTCTCACCGTTATTTCCCTCTCACTATCTTCCTTTTTCCCCGGCCAGTCCACCAAACACCCCAACCTCTGCAGCATCACTCACAGTCGATGTCCGTCGCACTGGGAGAACATCTCCGCCATAATTGCTGGATGAATTGTTATTTATCTCAGGTTGGCCACTTCGTCGTTACCTTCTGTCTCTAACCCAGTGCTACCTTCCACTCCACCTATTAACGTGTTCCTTCATTAACTTGACGTTCAAAATTAATTAAATAAATTGGAATCGTTGGAGTATATTCACAAAATTCCAGCAATAAACACAGAGTAAATCCACATAAACAAAGACACAATAAATCGTAGTTAAAGCACTGAAAAATGACGTCGAAACAGGTTTCCATGGCGTTACGTGGTCCATAAATTCAAATAAATTTCCCAGGTGAGTATAGGTGACGCAGGAGAATCCTAAGGTGGCCACGGACACCAGCACCATCTCTCCCTCATTACTCAGGTGGATGGAGGATAAGAGACAAACTTCTGCATATATACACAGAGAGAAGCCTCTCGTTTATATACAATGAGAAACCAACCTCTCAGTGTATATACACTGAGACACAAACCTCTGTGTATAAAGCCTGCTCCTCGTGGTTCAGCCACCAGCCGCCTTAATAAAGGATAATTTACATAATAAAGTCTCGATATGGCCCAACACAATCCCCTAAATTCAACATTTTCTCCCGATAGCTGCCATGTTACGACTTAGTTCAGTCGGCCTTTAAATTTAGCTACTGATTTCCTAGTTTTCTATATTGTCCCAGACTAAATTTTTCACATGAGCTGATATTTGATTAGATGAAAAGAGCTTGTGATATTACGGTGATTATTTCACAAGCCTAATATGACTGTGAGGAAACTTTGATTTGGATGGATAATATAACAGTTTGTCTGCTGTGCAAAGCCTCATGCAAATAAATTAAATAACTAAAAATTTAAAACCAAATTCCGTCTACCTTAGTAACCCCATCAATATTAGTGTCAACGTTTTCGATGACAGTTGTATTTACAGGGGATACTTGTGCATAGCTTGAAAGTCTAACAATGATTTTATATTGTATGGAGTTTAACGTAAGATTACCCAATAAAGAAAATGTGACGTGTTTATGTCGAGGCCACTGTGTTATCTAGTTACACAGTCATATATTTAGTAGGGTCAATAGATACCGTAGCGCACTTAGCTCACACACTGAAGTCCGTGGTTCGATCCCTCGTACGGGTCGAAACATTTGGATGTGTTTCCTTAAAACACCTGTTGTCCCTGTTCACCTTGCAGGAAATAGGTGTGGGTCGCATCCTGGGGACAAAATTAACCTAAGTTGCCCGAAATCCTCTGCATAACATATAGTAAGTTATCGATGTCAGCTATGGTGTGTATAAGTTGAATCGTGTACTTGTAGAAATAAAGATTATTATTCTTATTATTTTCTACATTGGTATGTTATCATTCCTCTGCACCATCATTCATTAGATATTTCTGAAGGATTTACTCTTAAATTGTTCTATACTAAGACGTGCCTTGACATGATCTAGTATGATTATCCCATACCTTTGATATACCTTTGAAGAGTTTCGAGAGTATCTACTCTCTGAGCCCGGCCATGGGCCAGGCTCGTCTGGTGCTTGCCTGATCAACCAGGCTGTTGCTGCTGGAGGCCCGCTGCCCCACATATCCATCACAGCCTGGTTGATCTGGCACCTGGTGAAGATATTTGTCCAGTTTCCTCTTGAAGGCTTCTACACTAAACCCACATGGACCCCACAGCGCCTGGGAGGAATGGGAAGCATTCAGATTTAGTTCAAGGAAGAAGAAGCACAGGTCCAGCATGATCAGTCCTCTCTCACCGTGTAACAGGTGTTGAAGGGCTGACCACCCACTGTCGCTACTACCAAATGTTGTTCACTTCTCCTGGTATCTTACTGGCTTCGGTGCCTAACCTTGATGAATTGAACAGCAAGATACTCTGAACACTAGTTATACCTACGGTTCAAGTTCCAGTTGACTTTATCAATTTATACGTTTAAAATTTTTGAAATTCATATTGACCTACATGATCTTACGTACTTGTGGTAAAACTATCTTACATACTCGGGGTAAAACTATCTTACATACTTGGGGTAAAACTATCTTACATACTTGTGGTAAAACTATCTTACATACTTGTGGTAAAACTATCTTACATACTTGTGGTAAAACTATCTTACATACTTGTGGTAAAACTATCTTACATACTTGTGGTAAAACTATCTTACATACTTGTGGTAAAACTATCTTACATACTTGTGGTAAAACTATCTTACATACTCGGGGTACATCTATCTTACATACTTGGGGTTAAACTATCTTACATACTTGTAGTAAAACTATCTTACATACTTGTGGTAAAACTATCTTACATACTTATGGTAAAACTATCTTACATACTTGTGGTAAAACTATCTTACATACTTGTAGTAAAACTATCTTACATACTTGGGGTAAAACTATCTTACATACTTATGGTAAAACTATCTTACATACTTGTGGTAAAACTATCTTACATACTTGTAGTAAAACTATCTTACATACTTGGGGTAAAACTATCTTACATACTTGTGGTAAAACTATCTTACATACTTGTGGTAAAACTATCTTACTTGTGGTAAAACTATCTTACATACTTACAGTGACGCTCCGTGGCCGTGACGCTTCCACACTCACCTGTAGGAAGATACATATCATTATTCTCATAAAAAGTGTGCTGAAATAAGCTGAACACCGGGGCACGCTTTTACATAAGCCTAATTTTTGAAGGACACATCCAATAAACCCCCGAGATCACGATAGGTTCCCCAGCAGTTACAGAATTACCACCAAAATAAAAATAGCAAAGTAATGTCGACAAACTCTTTAAAAGTTGATCAGGCCCTGTTCCACCGGGAGGCCTGGTCGAGGACTGGGCCGCGGTGGGCGCTGACCCCCGGAACACTCCTGGTAAGCACACCACAAGTCACACAGAGGGGGCAGGAGCACCAACAAGCAGGTGGTTTATTCTCAATCTATAACCATCTTTGAGTGAGAATTCTCGTGGGATGAGGATGGTCAAACACCCACATCTTGCTGAACACAGCCCCCAGTGGCCTAGTGGGTAAAGCTCTTGCTTGACGCACGGAGGGAGGGGCCGGGTTCAATTCCCGGTGGGGCAGAAACATTTCGAAGTGTTTCCTTACATACACATACACACACACACACATATATAC
>WNWK01011091.1:0-66449 GCA_009830355.1 Cherax destructor | reverse complement strand
TAGTTTTTAAGGACTAGAATAAGTGCCCCTAATGCCATGGCATGTCAGTGGCTCTCCTTGCACTCAATTTACATTGTAACTTCCGATACCCATGTAACCTGCAATGAAATAAATATATATATATATATATATATATATATATATATATATATATATATATATATATATATATATATATATATATATATATATATATATATATATATAAAGGTGACTAAGGCAACCAAGAATAATAACAGTCTTTCTTTCAACACTTCGACCGTTTCCCACCGAGGCAGGGTGGCCACCGAGGCAGGGTGGCCACCGAGGCAGGGTGGCCCAAAAGGAAAAACAAAAGTTTCTCCTTTTACATTTAGTAATATATACAGGAGAAGGGGTTACTAGCCCCTTGCTCCCGGCATTTTAGTCGCCTCTTACGACACGCATGGCTTACGGAGGAAGAATTCAGTTCCACTTCCTCATGGAGATAAGAGGAAATAAGAACAAGAACTAGTAAGTAAATAGAAGAAAACCCAGAGGGGTGTGTATATATATATGCTTGTACATGAATGTGTAGTGTGACCTAAGTGTAAGTAGAAGTAACAAGACATACTACCTGAAATCTTGCAGGTCGTATACACCTTACTCAAACACACTTGACATGAAACTCAATGAAGCAGAACTTTCCTATTGTTGGAATACTAAGTTAAAGCTTCTTTATTTAGTTTACAAAATTAAAATATAATATGAGACCATTTTATCAAAGACCTAACAGAGTCTGGCCAAAAACTGCCGGGTTGTTTACAGTCGATGATGTCAAAACAAATAGTCCAAAGATGCATAGTCATATTTGTATGAATACTAATTACTTAGTGCTTTTGTTTTTTGATAGAGTACGAATATTGATTGTGCTTCACCTGTTTGGGATGTGAGAGCTGCAGGAGGTTCTGCAGGGCCCTGGTATGGTGATAGGGAGAGTCATAAGCTACCACCAGAGCGCATCCCATCATTTCCTGCCTCACCACCTGCAGCAGTAGGTGAGACAATGAGCTTTCTTCTGTATCACTCGAGAACCACCCGCTGCTGATTTGTGGCGAGGTTCTCTTTCCGTCTAAGTCCTTTTCTATCGAAGGTAGTAAAGGCTTTCTTACTGGCCCGGCGCTTCTTTCATCCAATACACTACCTCCTTTAGTTACTCTTTTGAGGAGTGTTGGCACTGATGCTGCTAGCGTGTATGATTTGAATGATAGTTGTGTGTGTAGTGGCAAGAGTCGTGGTTGTGATGGTGCTGCGGCATGTGGTGGTGCTTCTGTTGGTTGCGTGTGTTGCCGTGTCCTTGGCGGTGTTGCTGGGTATGTTAGTGCAGTAGATGCCACCACGTGTGTAACTTTTCGTTGCGGCTGCTGGAATGGGTGAGAGCCAGGCGCAGCAGGGTCGTGATGATCTCTGACTGTGAGAGCAACACTTGTAGAAAGTTGTGAGAAGGCCAGTGAGGATGCTGAGGCCAGCAGCAACAGGAAATGCCACTGGAAGAGGCCTGCCAACAGACCCCAATGACGGAAGACTGCCAGAAACACCATCAGTGAAGCCAGGAGTTCCTCCGGCTACCACCTCAAAGTCAACACTTCTCCTGAAGAAGCCAAAATAAAAATTTATACAGGAATTTCAGTAAAATATGATGATTTCGTCCTCTCTGACAGCAATTGTTTTTTTTCTGTAACAGAGACCCAGATGAGAAATACTCTGAATTTTGCCTCTCTTGGAAAGACCCGTCAAGGGTCTTGATCCAAAGAATTGAACCTATCCTCCCTCTTGCATTGAAGCTGATTCCCTTCATTTCCCTCAGGCACTGTATGACCCTTCGAATTTTAGCGCTACCCTATGAATGTAAGGATGATATTCTCTGTGAGAGAAAGAAATAGGCCGGTGTAGAGATCTACTTGCCAGGGATGAGATGAAAACATTGGTCCACCTTCAAAAAAAGGTTGTGACGGGGTTGAGGCAGAGTAAGATAATATGAGTATTAAGCCCTTGAAGAGATAATAGGGTCACTGACGATAACGCGAGGAACTGGTTCCTAAAAAAAAGTAAGAGTGAGAGAGAGCTTAGACTTTTTAACTATGTGGAACTGGTCCCTAAAAAAGATTATTTGGATATTATTAAGACATAGAGACCATGAGGGATTTGTTCTCAAAAAAAAAAAAAACTGGGAAATATTTGAGGCAAAGGATAAAAATGAAGTAGAATGATTAGGTTAATTATATGTTTAAAATAATTGCTTTATTCTAAGGAATTTTTCAGGTGTAGATTATGATGTATCTTTCCCGCCTGCATTCCAGGAAGTACAGGTCTAGGGACTTCAAACGTTTCTAGTAATTAAGGCGCTTTACTGAACTATTACAGTGAACGTTCTCTGTAAATTCTCTAGATCTGCAATGTCACCTGCTTTGAATAGGGCTGTTAGTGTGCATAAATATTCCAGCCTAGAGAGAACAAGTGACTTAAAGAGCGACCTGCTCTAAACCCAAGTTGTCCTGGGTTATGCAGTTGTTGGGAATCCAAGTGGTTGGCAATCATTCTCCATAGAACTCTTTCGAAGATTATTATATGGGACGTTAGAGTTATCGGTCTATAATTCTTTGTTATTGTTTTGTTGATACTTTTATGGAGTGGGGGTATATAAATTGTTTTAGGTACCGTGGGATGATCCCCGTTTCCAAGCTTTCTCATTAGCATATTTAAAGCACACGAAAGGGGTTTCTTGTAGTTCTTGATGAATACGGAGTTCCACGAGTCTGGGCCTCGGGAAAAGTTGTCGAAAGATTAATCAAACGTAAGCAGATTGATGTCACAGGCGCATAACGAATGCGGATTAGAAACAACGAATCCTGATGAGAGACAACATATCGTGATTAGAAATGCATAATATATTTATATAAGAGACAACGTATTCAGATTTTAGGCACATAACTAATCCAAATCGGAGGTACATAATTCAGACTAGGGATACTTAAGAAATCCAGGAATTTTATCAAAGAATTCGACAAAAAAATGTGGCAGTAGTAATTTGGTACATACACAACAAGGGAAGAATTGGGTGTTGCCGCCGAAGTGGCTAGTTTACTGTGCACTACATTCCCATCTATGGAGGGCAGCGTATATGGATACACAAAAGGCCTACGAACTAGACCTCAAAAGGGTTTACAGGAGTACATCTGAATTTATATCTACAGTTCACTTATCTATTGCAAGCAAATTTAGGAAATTCGCTTAATGTCTGGTATCTTATTTTCATTAATAAGATATCTTGACATATCACATAAGTTATTATACTGTCTATCTCTATCTTCCTCAGTAAGTGGACAATGAAACAGTGTTCAAGATAGTGACCATAGGGCTGACCACATACTTTGCATTCGGTTTGATCATCATATGTGTGTCCGCCAGAAGTAGTACTTGTAACTAAGCCTTCTAACTGCATTCCTATAACATTCAATTTCATTATTTATTTCACTCCTAATATTATTAAAAATGCCAGACACAGACACACCAAATTAATATATATTACATTTTCCTGTGGTGTACTTCTTTTGGGTAATTTATCAACTATGTCATTTTTTTTAGTATTTCTAGTAATTTTACCATTATCATCATTATTATTTTAATTATAATGATAGTAATGGTAATAATATCAACATGAACAATGATGGTTGTTGCAATATTACAAGAATCAATAGCAATTTTATTATTAATAATATTTATAATTACTGAAGTTCTCCTTTTCACCGATCCTTCGTGTTATCCTCAGGACACTCACTAGGATCCTTCGTGTTGTCCTCAGGACACTCACTAGGACCCTTCGTGTTATTCTCAGGACACTCACTAGGACCCTTCGTGTTATCCTCAGGACACTCACTAGGATCCTTCGTGTTATCCTCAGGACACTCACTAGGACCCTTTTGTGTTATCCTTAGACCACTCACTAGGACTTTCGCACTATCGTCAGACCAGTCAATAGGACCCTCCGTGTTATCCTCAAACAGTCTATGAGTTGCTTTAGAATGCTATCACTACATACAATCAGTAGGACTCAATCCTTCTTCATGGTTTCATCAGACACGTTCAGTTTCGATTATTTTTCTTATCACCATAAAAAACGAGAGATTCTTCTTGGTAACGTGAGACACAGTGAGACTTGAACCATCTTCGCGTTCTCATCAGAGAGTTAGAATCAATGAGAGACGATGAGGTTAAACATTGCTCATCTAGAGGCAATAATGCACATACTTAATGTTCCATATTTAATATTTTCATTTGCATATCTAATGTCCTTTCTCCTTGCAAAAGTTTTTATGGGATTTTATTATATATATATACGATATTGTTGTTTGAATGTTAGATGACCCTTGTCCGGGGACATGATTTTTCAACGGCGCGAAGCATTAAAATTTGCACGCATGTTCTATGTTATAGTGTGTGGTCGGTCACACCCTCCCTCCTGCCACACCATGTGTTGTATCACTCCTTGATTCCCACCACACCATGTGCTCTCTCACACCTTCCATTCCACCACATATTGTGTTCCTTCACGGTGCCCCGGGACCTGGTGGCTAAAGCTCTCGCTTCACACGGTGAGGGTCAGGGTTCAATTCCCGGAAAAGGGGTGGAAACACTGGGCGTGTTTCCTTACACCGGCTGTCCATGTTCACCCATCAGTAATAATGGGTACCTGGGTGTTAGTCGACTGGTGTGGGTCGCATCCTGGGACAAAACTGACTTAATTTGCCCGAAATGCTGTGCATAACAAGTGGCTTTCTATATAGTAGTATGTCATTGATGTCAGCTGGGACTATATACCTTGTACATGTACTTTTAGAAATAAAGATTATTATTATTATTATTATTATTATTATTATTATTCACACCCTCTTTCCTACTACGTCATGTGTTCTCTCAAACCTTCCATTCCACCACCCACAGTAATAATAATAATAATAATAATAATAATAATAATAATAATAATATTTTTGGGTAGTAGCCAATATTTTTTCGTTTTTGACCTGGTCAAGGAAAAGGGCAATTTTGGTTTGGCTTTTTCCAAGCTGACAGATTTTCCCAGTTGTCCCAGTAGCAAAACTCTCTCCCAAGTTTCACTTTCTTCAGGAAGTGTCAGTACGAACCCACAACTCTCGCCTTGTCTCCCTGGCTTCAGCTCTCGTGTTTTTTTTTTAATCCAATCTTAAGTATATATGCATTTCGTTCACTGCGTAACCCAAGAAAGGCATCCCTGATTCCATCACCTCAACCCCTTCTGCTTCAATGCATGCGATTGGAATAGTGCGGCATAATCTGATAATACAGTTAAATATAAGTGTTGAAGATTTGAAGGGCATCAGAAGAGGCATTCATAAGTCATCATATGGAAACTAATATCCAAATTTCTTCCATAAAATGGTAAATTAGGACATTCACAGACCAGATCGAGTTCAGGCATTTCAAAGAGACAAATATCCTAAAATACAGAAGCACGTAAAGTTGAAGCAACTCAGAAGTTGCATCATCAAGTTATCGACAGGAAAAAGGCTGAAGCTCGAGTTTTATTGAATGAAAAGAAGTATTTTAACTTTACCAGTTTCTCCCCATTAACCCCTCCCCCCCCAGCAAATTAGTACCTACACAGACCAAAACCAATCCAAGTTTCTCTCTAAGATTGACCAACTTTTAAGAAAGCAAGTAAATTTTTTGTAAGCTTAGTGTACATAACACACATTTTTTTAACAATGACCTTGCGAGCACACAAGTGTTATATGCACAGTCGAACACTGTGATTTACTTCTGATCAGAAGAGACATTCGCCAATTATTTCACTAAAACAAGTTCGATTAATAAAACTGGTGCATAATAACTTATACAACCTAACACAACGTCACTAGAAGTTTAAAGCTGATCAGAAGATGTATTTCCCAGTTATTGTACAGAATCCAACAAAATTTGTGCCTTCACACATTTTTTTTGACACCTCATTTACTTCTGCTATATATTTGGGATATCTCCATAGATGGGTTCAGAAACAGCTGGAAGTACCCACATGAAAACCTTCAGCACACCCTGTGTTTGAGTGGGAACAGTCCCCAGTGTCAGCACACCCTGTGTTTGAGTGGGAACAGTCCCCAGTGTCAGCACACCCTGTGTTTGAGTGGGAACAGTCCCCAGTGTCAGCACACCCTGTGTTTGAGTAGGTACAGTCCCCAGTGTCAGCACACCCTGTGTTTGAGTAGGTACAGTCCCCAGTGTCAGCACACCCTGTGTTTGAGTGGGTACAGTCCCCAGTGTCAGCACACCCTGTGTTTGAGTGGGTACAGTCCCCAGTGTCAGCACACCCTGTGTTTGAGTGGGAACAGTCCCCAGTGTCAGCACACCCTGTGTTTGAGTAGGTACAGTCCCCAGTGTCAGCACACCCTGTGTTTGAGTGGGTACAGTCCCCAGTGTCAGCACACCCTGTGTTTGAGTGGGTACAGTCCCCAGTGTCAGCACACCCTGTGTTTGAGTGGGTACAGTCCCCAGTGTCAGCACACCCTGTGTTTGAGTAGGTACAGTCCCCAGTGTCAGCACACCCTGTGTTTGAGTAGGTACAGTCCCCAGTGTCAGCACACCCTGTGTTTGAGTGGGTACAGTCCCCAGTGTCAGCACACCCTGTGTTTGAGTGGGTACAGTTCCCAGTGTCAGCACACCCTGTGTTTGAGTGGGTACAGTCCCCAGTGTCAGCACACCCTGTGTTTGAGTGGGTACAGTCCCCAGTGTCAGCACACCCTGTGTTTGAGTAGGTACAGTCCCCAGTGTCAGCACACCCTGTGTTTGAGTAGGTACAGTCCCCAGTGTCAGCACACCCTGTGTTTGAGTGGGTACAGTCCCCAGTGTCAACACACCCTGTGTTTGAGTAGGTACAGTCCCCAGTGTCAGCACACCTGTGTTTGAGTGGGAACAGTCCCCAGTGTCAGCACACCCTGTGTTTGAGTAGGTACAGTCCCCAGTGTCAGCACACCCTGTGTTTGAGTAGGTACAGTCCCCAGTGTCAGCACACCCTGTGTTTGAGTGGGTACAGTCCCCAGTGTCAGCACACCCTGTGTTTGAGTGGGTACAGTCCCCAGTGTCAGCACACCCTGTGTTTGAGTGGGAACAGTCCCCAGTGTCAGCACACCCTGTGTTTGAGTAGGTACAGTCCCCAGTGTCAGCACACCCTGTGTTTGAGTGGGTACAGTCCCCAGTGTCAGCACACCCTGTGTTTGAGTGGGTACAGTCCCCAGTGTCAGCACACCCTGTGGTTGAGTGGGTACAGTCCCCAGTGTCAGCACACCCTGTGTTTGAGTAGGTACAGTCCCCAGTGTCAGCACACCCTGTGTTTGAGTAGGTACAGTCCCCAGTGTCAGCACACCCTGTGTTTGAGTGGGTACAGTCCCCAGTGTCAGCACACCCTGTGTTTGAGTGGGTACAGTCCCCAGTGTCAGCACACCCTGTGTTTGAGTGGGTACAGTCCCCAGTGTCAGCACACCCTGTGTTTGAGTGGGTACAGTCCCCAGTGTCAGCACACCCTGTGTTTGAGTAGGTACAGTCCCCAGTGTCAGCACACCCTGTGTTTGAGTAGGTACAGTCCCCAGTGTCAGCACACCCTGTGTTTGAGTGGGTACAGTCCCCAGTGTCAGCACACCCTGTGTTTGAGTAGGTACAGTCCCCAGTGTCAGCACACCCTGTGTTTGAGTGGGAACAGTCCCCAGTGTCAGCACACCCTGTGTTTGAGTAGGTACAGTCCCCAGTGTCAGCACACCCTGTGTTTGAGTAGGTACAGTCCCCAGTGTCAGCACACCCTGTGTTTGAGTGGGTACAGTCCCCAGTGTCAGCACACCCTGTGTTTGAGTGGGTACAGTCCCCAGTGTCAGCACACCCTGTGTTTGAGTGGGAACAGTCCCCAGTGTCAGCACACCCTGTGTTTGAGTAGGTACAGTCCCCAGTGTCAGCACACCCTGTGTTTGAGTGGGTACAGTCCCCAGTGTCAGCACACCCTGTGTTTGAGTGGGTACAGTCCCCAGTGTCAGCACACCCTGTGTTTGAGTGGGTACAGTCCCCAGTGTCAGCACACCCTGTGTTTGAGTAGGTACAGTCCCCAGTGTCAGCACACCCTGTGTTTGAGTAGGTACAGTCCCCAGTGTCAGCACACCCTGTGTTTGAGTGGGTACAGTCCCCAGTGTCAGCACACCCTGTGTTTGAGTGGGTACAGTCCCCAGTGTCAGCACACCCTGTGTTTGAGTGGGTACAGTCCCCAGTGTCAGCACACCCTGTGTTTGAGTGGGTACAGTCCCCAGTGTCAGCACACCCTGTGTTTGAGTAGGTACAGTCCCCAGTGTCAGCACACCCTGTGTTTGAGTAGGTACAGTCCCCAGTGTCAGCACACCCTGTGTTTGAGTGGGTACAGTCCCCAGTGTCAGCACACCCTGTGTTTGAGTAGGTACAGTCCTCAGTGTCAGCACACCCTGTGTTTGAGTGGGTACAGTCCCCAGTGTCAGCACACCCTGTGTTTGAGTAGGTACAGTCCCCAGTGTCAGCACACCCTGTGTTTGAGTGGGTACAGTCCCCAGTGTCAGCACACCCTGTGTTTGAGTAGGTACAGTCCCCAGTGTCAGCACACCCTGTGTTTGAGTGGGTACAGTCCCCAGTGTCAGCACACCCTGTGTTTGAGTAGGTACAGTCCCCAGTGTTTTAGAGAGACACATGAGCAAACACTAGGACATATTTATTAGAAGTGCTCGAGGTCCCAAGACCGAAACGTGTTCTAATAAATATGTCAAAGTGTTTGCTCCGTGTCTTTCTAAACTAATTTGTCGGTATCTATTACCAAGGTTGATATCAGTCGCCAGTACACAAATTGTTACTTGCATAACCTGATGTAATTCTAGTCTCATTTCTGATGTATTCAGAAAACCTTACATTTGAGCAGTCGATAAAAAGGCCCTGTAGTGTTGAAAAATACCTTCAGGGTCAAAAATGTATATTTTCTTCATTAAATTGGTTAAATTTTAAATTTGAGTTATTGCAAAGCCTAATTAACTGAGCTTGAGAATCAAATAAATTTATTGTTTTGCCCCGAGGCTGATAATACTGACCATGTATGTCAGGAATACATACATTACCTTTTAACACCAACCCATTATCACACTTTTAATGGAAATGATGATAATTTACGATTTTTCAAACTATTTTTTGCTTACCACTAAAATTGAAATGTTATGACCAGAAATCTAATATTTTAGATTAAAAATAAAGATAGAGTGACCCGAAAAAAATAGAAACACTTTTACCATCGCCCAGAGTGAATATAACTGACTTCTATTAATAATACAACATAACAATAATAATATCTTTATTTCTACAAGTACATGTACAAGGTATACAAGCCTAGCTAACATCAATGACATACTACTATATAGAAAGCCCCTTGTTATGAAGAGCATTTCGGGCAAATTAGGTTAATTTTGTCCCAGGATGCGACCCACAACAGTCGACTAACTCCCAGGTACCCATTTTATTGGAAACACATCCTAATGTTTCCAGACTTAACGGGGAATCGATCCCCGGACCTCAGTGTGTGAGCTGAGTGCGCTACCAATCGAGTTACGTGAGCTATGAACACAGTGACTTGTATCCCCACCATCTAAACTACATTCATCAACAACTCTTAATCCACTCTCCTATACTACCATCACCACTATACTACCATCACCACTATACTACCATCACCACTATACTACCATCACCACTATACTACCATCACCCTATCTACATCACCACTATACTCCATCACCACTTACTGCCATCCACCCTATCTACCATCACCACTATACTACCATCACCACTATACTACCATCACCACTATCTACCATCACCACTATACTACCATCACCACTATACTACCATCACCACTATACTACCATCACCACTATACTACCATCACCCTATACTACCATCACCACTATCTCCATCACCACTATACTACCATCACCACTATACTACCATCACCACTATCTACCATCCACTGTACTACCATCACCACTATACTACCATCACCCTATACTACCTATCACCACTATATTACCATCACCACTATACTACCATCACCACTATACTACCATCCCCTATGCTCATCACCACTACACTACCATCACCACTATACTACCATCACCACTATACTACCATCACTGCTATGCTACATCACCACTATACTACCATCACCACTATACTGCCATCACCACTAACTACCATCACCACTATACTACCATCACCACTACACTACCATCACCACTATACTACCATCACCACTATACTACCATCACCACTATACTACCATCACCACTATACTACCATCACCACTATACTACCATCACCACTATACTACCATCACCACTATACTACCATCACCACTATACTACCATCACCACTATACTACCATCACCACTATACTACCATCACCACTATACTACCATCACCACTCTACTACCATCACCACTATACTACCATCACTACTATACTACAATCACCACTATACTACCATCACCACTATACTACCATCACCACTTATTACCATCACCACTATACTACCATCACTACTATACTACCATCACCACTATACTACCATCACCACTACACTACCATCACCACTAGACTACCATCACCACTACACTACCATCACTATACAACCATCACCACTACACTACCATCACCACTATACTACCATCACCACTACAATACCATCACCACTACACTTCCATCACCACTACACTACCATCACCACAATACTACCATCACCACTACACTACCATCACCACTACACTGCCATCATTACTACACTACCATCACCAATCCACTGCCATCACTACACTACCAACATCACTACAATAACATCATTACTACACTACCATCACTACTACACTACCATCACCACTACACTACCATCACCACTACACTGTCACCACTACACTACCATCACCACTACACTGTCATCTCTACACTACCATCATCACTACACTGTCATCACTACATTACCATCATCACTACACTGTCATCTCTACACTACCATCATCACTACACTGTCATCACTACACTACCATCATCACTACACTACCATCATCACTACACTACCATCACCACTACACTGTCATCACTACACTACCATCATCACTACACTACCATCACTACCACACTACCATCACCACTAAACTACCATCACCGCTACACTACCATCTTCACTACACTACCATCATCACTACACTGTCATCACTACACTACCATCATCACTACACTACAATCACTACTACACTACCATCACCACTACACTACCATCACCACTAAACTACATTACCACTACACTACCATCATCACTACACTACCATCATCACTACACTACCATCATCACTACACTGTCATCACTACACTACCATCATCACTACACTACCATCATCACTACACTGTCATCACAACACTACCATCATCACTACACTATCATCAACACTACACTACCATCACTGCATCAGTACCATCACCATTACACTACCATCACCACTACTCTACCATCATCATCACTACGTCATTGCAATAATACTGTGTGATTAGGGGAGAGAGAGAGAGAGAGAGAGAGAGAGAGAGAGAGAGAGAGAGAGAGGTTGTAAGAAGTTTGAGAGAAACACATACCGTCGCACACAGAGGCTGGACCACCACTACTGGTGTCATCAGTAAGTCAGCAGTTTTATGAACCTCCTAACTTGATGCAACATTGTTGCCAAATATTCCTACGTGAAATCAAGAGAATTCTGTCAATTAATAGTTTTTTGTCGATATTTCGGAGGCGCAAGATGCATGACTGACTTACTGACTCTCCTGATTTACTGATTTTCTGAATGACTTGACTGATTTACTGAATGACTTGACTGATTTACTGAATGACTTGACTGATTTACTGAATGACTTGACTGATTTACTTAATGACTACTTGACTGACTAACCTACTGACTTGACTGATTTACTTAATGACTTACTTGACTAACTGACCTACTGACTTGACTGATTTAATGACTTGACTGGCTTACTGACTTGACTGACCACCTTGACTGATTTACTGAATGACTTTACTGATTGACTTACTGATTTACTGAATGACTTGACTGATATACTGACTGCTTACTACTTGACTGATTTACTGACTGATGGCTTACTGACATGACTGACCGACTTAACTGATTTACTGAATGACTTGACTGACTGACTTGAATGAGTGACACAATGACCTGAATGAGTGACCTACTGACTCCTTTGACTGGACTGACTTACTGACTGGACTACCATCCACCTCAGCCCAGATGGGCCTCAGCAGGCCTCTCCCTCCTACACAATCATCGACAAAAACCAACAACCACAATTTAAGGTATGAAATATTATTTCTGTTGCATTTTTATCCTTCAGCAACAGAATAAACGTAAAAATAATGAACAACAATTGCATTATTATTTTTATTTTTGTTAGATTTGGAGACTTTAAAAAAACGTTGTTTGGCTTTTTTGGCGTCCCAGGAACATATATATATATATATATATATATATATATATAAAACCGTGTGCACGTTAATTTGGACAGATATGAAATAAGACATTTATTTAGAAAAAATAATGTTTATTTGAAAAATACATGACAATGATATGGCAGATAATTGATTTAATAAGAGATATGACTACTTGTTGATTATATAATCATTGCTGCAAGCTTTGGCATAGAATCGACCAAAGTTCAACATATTTTGGCAAGTTCTTTGTAGTGGTACAAGGTACCAGCTTTTCCACAGTTGAACAGTCATTTTTTCACGATCCTGCGTTTGGCTATTGCCCATAGATTCTCAGTTGGGTTGAGGTCAGAAGAGTATCCAGGCTAATTTAGAATGCTTAGCCCACTCTCTTCGAAGAATGTCTGCATTTTTTTGGAAATATGGCATGAAGCAGGAAAGTCTCTATCTACAATGGGAAGAAATTGAGTTGCCAGGATTGTCTTGTATTTGTCCCTGTTCACTGTTCCCACAACAATAACAAGCTGCCTATGGAGGCTTGTTATTGTTGTGGGAACAACAAATAACAATTTTGTTATTTCCTCGTCTCACTACCACTGATCAGTACCCACGTACTTCAAAATGCGCCTCATCTGAAATTATATCTTTTTCCCCATTCATCTGTCGTCCATCCCTTATGATCGAGTACCAACCGCAGTTGTTTTTCCTCATAACAACAATCAATAATTGTTTCTTTACCAGGTAGTTCTGCCAACTTCAAGGAGCCTTCGTCGAATAGCTGAAGAATCAACATTTACACCAGCTCGACAATCACAAGCGTCGTTAGCTCTCTTTAGAATCTTACCAACAGTTGACTTTAATTATTATTATTATTATTATTATTATTATTATTATTATTATTATTATTATTATTATTATTATTATTATTATTATTATTATTATTATTATTAGTATTTGTATTATTGTTATTATTATTATTATTATTATTATTATTATTATTATTATTATTATTATTATTATTATTATTATTATTATTATTATTATGACAACTGGATGGTTGTCAGATGTCAGTAACAAACTGTTACGAAAAGAAAAGAACCCAAACTACATTAATTAAGCCGGAGACTAAGACATATTATGAGATAATCACAAAATTTACTCCTGTCCCAATTACTCTGCACACTACTCTCTCTCTCTCTCTCTCTCTCTCTGTTTATATAGTATATATATATATATATATATATATATATATATATATATATATATATATATATATATATATATATATATATATATATGTCGTGCCGATTAGGTAAAACTGGTCAATTAGCAAGAACTCATCTAAAATTAAGTCCTTTCTAAAATTTTCTCTTATACGTTTAAAGATATATTTTTTTCATTTATGTTAATGTAAGAATTTATAATTTTGTACCAAGAGAAACTTTGAAAACCTACCTAACCTTGTTACAACAAGCTCAATTTAATTTAGCCTAACCCAACTAAATATATTTTAGATACGTTAAAATTAATTAAATAATAAACAAACACAATGAAATATATTTTTTCGTTATGTTCAGAATGATTTTGGCGAAATTATTGCATACACAAATTTTCACTTGTCTTATATGGCAAGGTGAGCGTTGCTATTTAAGCCAAAATCGCATATGTGTCTAATTTATAAGCCAAAATCGCAAGTTTTACCTAATCGGCACGACATATATATATATATATATACGTATATATATATATATATATATATATATATATATATATATATATATGTGTGTGTGTGTACTACCTAATTGTACTCACCTAATTGTGGTTGCAGGGGTCGAGACTCAGCTCCTGGCCCCGCCTCTTCGCTGTCCGCTACTGGGTCTCTGCTCTCCCTGCTCCATGAGCTTTATCATACCTCGTCTTAAAACTATGTATGGTTCCTGCCTCCACTATATCTTTCTCTAGACTATTCCACTTCCTGACTACTCTGTGGCTGAAGAAATGCTTCCTAACATCCCTTTGACTCATCTGAGTCTTCAGCTTCCAGTTGTGACCCATTATTTCTGTGTTCCCTCTCTGGAACATCCTGTCACTGTCTACCTTGTCGATTCCCCGCAGTATTTTGTATGTCGTTATCATGTCTCCTCTGACCCTTCTTTCCTCCAGTGTTGTTAGTCCTATTTCCCTCTGAGTGTGTGTGTGTGTGTGTGTTAGTTACCATTTTGTCCTAGGCACCTGTCGATTAGACACTAGGCCTGTTGTATGTGTGTCCGCGCGCGCGTGCGTGTGTGTGTGTGTGTGTGTGTGTGTGTGTGTGTGTACTCACCTAATTGTACTCACCTAATTGTGGTTGCACGGGTCGAGACTCAGCTCCTGGCCCCGCCACTGCGCTGTCCGCTACTGGGTCTCTGCTCTCCCTGCTCCATGAGCTTTATCATACCTTGTCTTAAAACTATGTATGGTTCCCGCCTCCACTATATCGTTCGCTAGACTATTCCACTTCCTAACTACTCTATGGCTGAAGAATTGCTTCCTAACATCCTTTTGACTCATCTGAGTCTTCAGCTTCCAGTTGTGTCCCCTTGTTTCGGTGTTCCCTCTCTGGAACATCCTGTCACTATCTACCTTGTCGATTCCCCGCAGTATTTTGTATGTCGTTATCATGTCTCCTCGAACTCTTCTGTCCTCCAGTGTTGTTAGTCCGATTTCCCTCAAACTTTCTTCATAGGGCAGTCCCCTGAGTTGTGGAACTAGCCTTGTCGCAAACCTTTGCACTTTCTCTAATTTCTTGACATGCTTGACCAGGTGGGGGTTCCAGACTGGTGCTGCATACTCTAGTATGGGCCTGATGTACACGGTGTACAGTGTCTTGAACGATTCCTTGTTAAGGTAACGGAACGCTAATCTTAGGTTTGCCAGTCGCCCATATGCTGCCGCGGTTATCTGGTTGCTGTGTGTTTCCGGAGACGTGCTTGGCGTTATACTCACCCCAAGGTCTTTCTCCTTTGATGAGGTTTGTAGCCTTTGTCCACCTAGCCTGTACTCTGTCAGCGGTCTTCTTTGCCCTTCTCCGATCTTCATGACTTTGCATTTGGTGGGGTTAAATTCGAGAAGCCAGTTGCTAGACCAGATGTCAAGCTTGTCCAGGTCTCTTTGAAGTCCTGCTTGGTCCTCCTCCGATGTGATTCTCCTCTTAATTTCACATCATCTGCGAAAAGAGACACTTCTGAGTCTATCCCATCCGTCATGTCATTTACATATAGCAAGAATAGCACTGGTCCTAGGACTGACCCCTGCGGTACACCGCTCGTCACAGGCGCCCACTGTGATACCTCATCACGCACCATGACCCGTTGTTGTCTCCCTGTGAGGTATTCCCTGATCCATTCCAGTGCCCTTCCTGTTATACACGTTTGGTCTTCCATCTTTTTTACTAATCTCATGTGAGGAACTGTGTCAAAGGCCTTCCTGCAGTCCAGGAAAATGCAGTCAACCCCACCCTTCTCTCTCTTGCCTCACCTCTGTTACTTTATCATAGAACTCCAGGAGGTTTGTTACACAGGATTTGCCTTCCCCTGTGTGTGTGTGTGTGTGTGTGTGTGTGTGTGTGTGTGTGTGTGTGTGTAGGAAACGCTTCAAAATGTTTCCGCCCCGCCGGGAATTAAACCCGGGCCCTCCGTGCCTGAAGCGAGAGCTTTAGCCACCAGGCCACGTGTGTGTGTGTGTGTGTGTGTGTGTGTGTCGTGCCGAATAGGTAAAACTGGTCAATTAACAAGAACTCATTTAAAATTAAGTCCTTTCTAAAATTTTGTCTTATACGTTTAAAGATATATATATTTTTCATTTATATCAATGTAAACATTAATAATTTTGTACCAAAAGAAAATTAGAAAACTTATATAACTTTATTTTAACAAGCGCAATTTAATTTAGCCTAATCCAACTACGTATATTTTAGATAAGTTTAGAATAATTTAATAATAAACAAACACAATAAAATATATTTTTTCCGTTAGGTTCAGAATGATTTTTGCGAAATTATTGCATACACAAATTTTCGCTTGCCTTATTCGACAAGAAGAGCGTTGCTAATTAAGCAAAAATCGCAAGTTTTACCTATTCGGCACGACATAAACACACACACACACACACACACACACACACACTCACACACTCAGGCCTAGTGTCAAATCGACATGTGCCTAGGACAAAATGGTAACTAACTAACACACACTCACACACACACACACACACATGACATGATAACGACATACAAAATACTGCGGGGAATCGACAAGGTAGACAGTGACAGGATGTTCCAGAGAGGGAACACAGAAACAAGGGGACACAACTGGAAGCTGAAGACTCAGATGAGTCAAAGGGATGTTAGGAAGCCTTTCTTCAGCCACAGAGTAGTCAGGAAGTGGAATAGTCTAGAGAAAGATATAGTGGAGGCAGGAACCATACATAGCTTTAAGACAAGGTATGATAAAGCTCATGGAGCAGGGAGAGCAGAGACCCAGTAGCAGACAGCGAAGAGGCGGGGCCAGGAGCTGAATCTCGACCCCTGCAACCACAATTAGGTGGACTTGTGAGTACACACACAAACACACACACACACACACACACACACACACACACACATATATATATATATATATATATATATATATATATATATATGTCGTGCCGATTAGGTAAAACTTGCGATTTTGGCTTAAATAGCAACGCTCTTCTTGCCATATAAGACAAGCGAAAATTTCTGTATGCAATAATTTCGCAAATATCATACTGAACCTTACGAAAAAAATATATTTCATTGTGTTTGTTTATTATTAAATTATTGTAAACGTATCTAAAATATATTTAGTTGGATTAGACTAAATTAAATTGCGCTTGTTATAATAAGGTTAGGTAGGTTTTCTAAGTTTCTTTTGGTACAAAATTATAAATTTTTCATTAACATAAATGAAAAAAATATATCTTTAAACGTATAAGAGAACATTTTAGAAAAGACTTAATTTTAAATGAGTTCTTGCTAATTGGCCAGTTTTACCTAATCGGCACGACATATATATATATATATACTATATATATTACAGTAAGAGAGGAGAGATTATAATCAGGAAGAAATTCCTACTCATCACGACTTAGGGTAATGACTACTTCATCAGCAGGGCAGGTGTGACCTCTGGCTCCTCGCTGTTTTGAAGGTCACCTCTCCCTCCCCCACCCTTCCCTCTCCTTGAAGAACGTCTCAGACTGTCAAAGGTCGCAACACGGCCTGTATAATTCCTGGAGACGGGATCTCTATGCAAGAATAACGATTCCGTGTTTCAAGCAGGTCAAGCGTCAGCTGCAAATTACAAGCTCTTGTTCACGTCCATAAACTATATACTATATGTCGTGCCGATTAGGTAAAACTGGTCAATTAGCAAGAACTCATTTAAAATTAAGTCCTTTCTAAAAATTTCTCTTATACGTTTAAAGATATATTTTTTTCATTTATGTTAATGTTAGAATTTATAATTTTGTACCAAGAGAAACTTTGAAAACCTACCTAACCTTATTACAACAAGCGCAATTTAATTTAGCCTAACCCAACTAAATATATTTTAGATACGTTAACATTAATTAAATAATAAACAAACACAACGAAATATATTTTTCGTTATGTTCAGAATGATTTTGGCGAAATTATTGCATACACAAATTTTCACTTGTCTTATATGGCAAGGTGAGCGTTGCTATTTAAGCCAAAACCGCAAGTTTAAGTAATCGCACGACATATATAATAATATAATATATATATATATATATATATATATATATATATATATATATATATATATATATATATATATATAATATATATATATATATATATATATATATATATATATATATATATAGTATATATATATATATAAGTATATATATATATATATATATATATATATATATATATATATATATAGTATATATATATATATATATATAGTATATATATATAGTATATATATATAATATATATATTGTTATATATATAGTATATATATAGTATATATATATATATATATATATATGTATATATATATATATATATATATATGTATATATATATATATATATATATATATAGTATATATATATATAGTATATATATATATTATATATATATAGTATATATATATAGTATATATATATATAGTATATATATATATAGTTATATATATATATAGTATATATATATATAGTATATATATATATAGTCTTGCCGATTAGGTAAAACTTCGATTTTGGCTTAAATAGCAACGCTCACCTTGCCATATAAGCAAGTGAAAATTTATGTATGCAATAATTTCGCCAAAATCATGCTGAACATAACGAAAAATATATTTCATTGTGATTGTTTATTATTAAATTAGTGTTAAAGTATCTAAAATATATTTAGTTGGGTTAGGCTAAATTAAATTGCGCTTGTTGTAATAAGGTTAGGTAGGTTTTCAAAGTTTCTCTTGGTACAAAATTATAAATTCTTACATTAACATAAATGAAAAAAATATATCTCTAAACGTATAAGAAATTTTTAGAAAGGACTAATTTTAGATGAGTTCTTGCTAATTGACCAGTTTTTACCTAATCGGCACGATATATATATATATAGATATATATATATATATATATATATATATATATATATATATATATATATATATATATATATATATATATATATATATATATATATATATATATATATGTCGTGCCGATTAGGTAAAACTTGAGATTTTGGCTTAAATAGCAACGCTCACCTTGCCATATAAGACAAGTGAAAATTTATGTATGCAATAATTTCGCCAAAATCATGCTGAACATAACGAAAAAATATATTTCATTGTGTTTGTTTATTATTAAATTAATGTTAACGTATCTAAAATATGTTTAGTTGGGTTAGGCTAAATTAAATTGCGCTTGTTGTAATAAGGTTAGGTAGGTTTTCAAAGTTTCTCTTGGTACAAAATTATAAATTCTTACATTAACATAAATGAAAAAATATATCTTTAAACGTATAAGAAAAATTTTAGAATGGACTTAATTTTAGATGAGTTCTTGCTAATTGACCAGTTTTACCTAATATATATATATATATATATATATATATATATATAGTATATATATATATATATATATATATATATATATATATATATATATATATATATATATATATATATATATATATATATATTGTGTGTGTGTGTGTGTGTGTGTGTACTCACCTAATTGTACTCACTTAATTGTGGTTGCAGGGGTCGAGACTCAGCTCCTGGCCCCGCCTCTTCGCTGTCCGCTACTGGGTCTCTGCTCTCCCTGCTCCATGAGCTTTATCATACCTCGTCTTAAAACTATGTATGGTTCCTGCCTCCATTATATCTTTCTCTAGACTATTCCACTTCCTGACTACTCTGTGGCTGAAGAAATGCTTCCTAACATCCCTTTGACTCATCTGAGTCTTCAGCTTCCAGTTGTGTCCCATTGTTTCTGTGTTCCCTCTCTGGAACATCCTGTCACTGTCTACCTTGTCGATTCCCCGCAGTATTTTGTATGTCGTTATCATGTCTCCTCTGACCATTCTTTCCTCCAGTGTTGTTAGTCCTATTTCCCTCAACCTTTCTTCATAGGACAGACCCCTGAGTTGTGGAACTAACCTTGTGTGTACTCACCTATTTGTACTCACCTATTTGTGGTTGCAGGGGTCGATTCATAGCTCCTGGCCCCGCCTCTTCACTGATTGATACTAGGTCCTCTCTCTCCCTGCTCCATGAGCTTTATCAAACCTAGTCTTAAAACTATGTATGGTTCCTGTGTGTGTGTGTGTGTGTGTGTGTGTGTGTGTGTGTTATGTGTGTGTGTGTGTGTGTGTCCTTATTTTATATTCACCCATTTTATAGATTAATCTAAAATATGGATTCGTATATTATATAGTTTCATAGAATGTAAGGATTCGTTATATTTTTTTTTTATATTCTCCTTCCTACACGATCTAGCATGGTGAATATATATCCTTCATGCTCGTAGTGTGTATGGTAGCATGGTCGACATATACCCTTCATCCTCGTAAATAGTATGTATGGTAGCAAACATATAAATGATTATATAGTCACTAAAACTTCATTACAACACAGATATTGATGGTACACAATTCTAGACTTGGACGCGTTAATTATACCTGACCTCACAATGCTATCCACTCGGAGTTCAGTGACGAAATTTGTATCCATTGTTTAGTTCCCGAGTCTATAAAAGATTCCTGGTGCAGCGCCACAGACATGACAGTGACACAACCATACATAGCTCACTTCAACTCTCTTTCATCACCAACCGTCTATTAGAAAAGAAGCCTCCCACTGTATATAAGACAAAAAATAACCAACGAATCAGGTTAATTCTTCCAGTTATCTTGCAAAAAATAAATCCGAAATTGCAAGGAAGAAATTAAAAGCCTGTTTAAAAACGTACTCAGTAAAGAAGACAAAAATGCAGACAATAACACAAGCGAGACCAGCTGGACAAAACAAGAGTCCATCATCACCTGAGTGTTACTGACTCGACAAGGTCTGACCCAAGATACTCACCTGTGTATAAACGAATCACCCACTGCCAACACCCTGAAGCAATACCACTCTTCCTGCTCTGTTGTTTAGACATGACAGTGCACAGCCCGTTCTCGTACCTCGTAGCTCAGCGGTAGCGTGTTCGGCTCACAACCGAAAGATCCCGAGAAGAATGGGCGTATCAATACCTGCTGCTCATGTTACTTAGCAGAGTAAATAGATACTTGGGAACTAGTCGACTGTTGTGAATTACATTTTGGAGAAGGGGCAGACCTAAAAAAAAAGAGAACTCCAATAGAAATAACCCATACTTGTTGGCTTTTCTGGATTATCCTAGATTATTAACCCGGCTTAGTAATCTGAATAGTCTTCTTGTTCCATGAGTGATACCCGTGAAGATATGAACGTTGCCTCCACCTACCCACTGCCAAGCCACCACGTTGGTGAACGTGTCACGTGTTGGGCGAGGATGGAGGCACCAATACGAATGGTCTGACGGTTGAGTGGTGTGCCTAGGGAGGAATTAGGAACAATCAACGGATAATTCCCCACGTGAGTTCTCGCTGCCAGGAGGCGAGCTATATCCTTCCCAACACACTCATATAGCATTGCTAACACTATACTTTTCACAATTGGGCCATTCCAGTGGGATTATAAGTGTCAGAGGAAAACTGGTCAAGTTGAGATTATTGTTAGAGTAAACTCTAACATCGTCATTGATGCCTTCAAGGAGAATCCCTGCTATAAGTTCACTAGATGCCACTTACAAAACTAGAATGCTGTCTGTGATGCCTTGCAGACACCTATGCCTCCTAGTCTGATTGAAAGTATAGAGCTTGGTTCCATTACTCATCTTAGGAAATATGTTAGCCTGGGCAGGCTTAAGCACTTGTAAGAGGGCACAAAGCATTATGGATATCTAGACTGTCTATTCATTGTTCTATACTCCTCAAGTCATCCAATTTGTCCTCGATAATTGCACGAATAGTATTAGTTCCTAGAGAAGCTCAGTGGTTTGCCAAGATGATTTTGCATCTTTATGGATTAAGGGAGAGTCTCATGGCCTGTCCCATTGTCTTCACCTGATCAAGACCTTCTAAAAAGGACTCCTTTGTGCCATCATCAAGGAATCAGAGGACAGTTCGTTAAAAAACTGACAGTGATTTCATCTAACCGTTATGCAGTAGAAAAATGGAGTGTAAGGATTCCCTTGTTGAACGCCTTCCGATGTTCTCTAAGCAGAGGCATCAATTTCATGCTGAACTCGGCTGAATTGAAAGGAAAAAGACTAGAAAAAAAATGTCTTCATATGGCTCTTGTCAACAGATTAATTTCATTCTAGACTTTTTTTTTAAACTTCATTATATGCCCTTGCTACATGCACTGCTGCGTCGCTTCCTTGAGGGACTCCAAAGCCAAGCTGGCTTGGTTCAAGCATCATGGCCGCCTCCAGAAGCGCGAATACTTCTGACAGCTGCTTTAGTAAAGAGGCGGCGGAGATGTTTTGTGCTGAAATTGATGGATATATCAAATACGGATTCACAGTAATCTTCACTGATGACATCGAGCAACCTCAGTGAGCACTGTGTTGCAAGGTGCCGGGAACCATCCCTTCCCCTGAAGTTCTGGTATTTTTTTCGGTATTTTTGATGCCTCACCCAGTCCCACCCCCCAGAGGTCAGCAAGTCCCACCCCAGGTCCGTGGTTCCATGTGTTCATCAATACAGTTTCACCTCACGGATTATCTTTGTGTATTTCTTGTCAGTGCAGGAAACTTTCTATGTTCGAGAATCGTTCATCTGTTCTTGATAAATCTGATGATCATTTTCTCGATTCACCTTTCTAAAATGACATCAATTAACACCTGATGGGAAGGGAGCTCAAAATATGTTCCCCAGAATTTGAGGAAGAAACGAAATTGCCGAGTAATTTTTTCTCTGGTACTCATAATTCTGGTACCAATACAGTGACGTTCAAGATAAATTCCTTGATCTCAAAAGTGAGTTAACAGCTAAACATTCTACCAAGAAAAGCTGCTGTCTGCATTTTTGTATCAGCAAATCAGTCCTGCCCAAGAGCCAGCGAGATGGCACTAAGAGTCCTGCTGCCATTTTCTATATATCATTGAGAGTCAGGGTTTCCTCTCTTTTAGAGATAAAAATGAAAATCAAATGTAGACCTGGATATAAGGCACTTTGCCTGTAATATAACCTTACATTAACAAACTGGTGGAAAGGAAACTGTCATTCTTCCCACTGAGATGTTCTTCTCTGTCCAATTAAAACTAGTTTAATGGTTGTGAATCAAGCATCAATCCACAATTATGGTACATAGTATTGCAATAATCCAGGATAATAATTATTGTCATTAACAAAATATTAAGGAATGTTCTTTTTCCATGTCCAGATCTGAACAATTTATTTCTCGTTATAATTTTCATGTGTTTTTACTGGACAGTTAAGGGGGGGGGGGTCAACGATTCTTCAGGAGGAAAAATGGAGTGAAAATGCTTGAGAATCACTGGTCTAAGTTGACTGCAGTTACCATGAATCAGCTGTATCTGACCTAGGTCAATCCAACACCTGCGACGCGTTGCTAGACACAACAGCTTGAACAATCAGAGGAAGGAAAAAACAAACCGATACCACACTGCAAGTACTGTTTATACATTTTATTTACACAGTTCTGTTTACAAGCTAAGAGCTGTTAGCTTACATCAGCTTGTTTCAAAGCCCAGCACTAAGATATACCACCCCAAGGGTGTGACCCACAGTTAACTAACACACAGGTATCTCTCTCTCTCTCTCTCTCTCTCTCTCTCTCTCTCTCTCTCTCTCTCTCTCTCTTTCTCTCATTCTCTCTCTCTCTCTCTCTCTCTCTCTCTCTCTCTCTCTCTCTCTCTCTCTCTCTCTCTCTCTCTCTCTCTCTCTCTCTCTCTCCTCTCTTTCTCTCTCTCTCTCTCTCTCTCTCTCTCTCTCTCTCTCTCTCTCTCTCTCTCTCTCTCTCTCTCTCTCTCTCTCTCTCTCTCTCTCTCTCTCCTATCTCTTATCTCGCTATATATATACGTCCTGATGGAGCCACTATGATACCCTGGAAGGATGGTAAGCAGATTGTTTGGAACTACACCTGTGCTGCCACATTGGCAGACACCTACTTGCCGTACTCCGTAGCCGAAGCGGGTGGAGCTGCCAGCCACAGGGAGACCCAGAAGACTCGCAAATATGAAGGCCTTTCCCCTTGCTATAACTTCATCCCAATAGGGTCGGAGACCCTTGCAGCGTGGGGCAAGTGTGCTCTAAAGTTTCTCAAAGAGCTGGGTGAGAAACTCATCATAGAAACCATGGACCACAGGGCGACCAGCTTCCTCTTTCAGAGACTCAGTGTGGCGATCCAGAGGGGAAATGCCTGCAGCGTTCTGGGCACGCGGCCCACTGCCGGGGAGCTGGACGAAGTATTTGACATGTAGCTCTGAGTTGTTATCTATGTTGTTTTATTCCCTATGTATTTTGTCTTGAAATAAAGTTTGTATAAAAAAGATGGGGTGGTAGGGGAAGTGGAATATTCAAATGGCTTCAGAAAGAAATCTAAATATTCTTCCTTGAAGCCTTTTTATCCACTTCTCCGAGGCAATGGGTCCCACAATTTACACAAGAGGTGGACCCCATCCTATATATATATATATATATATATATATATATATATATATATATATATATATATATATATATATATATATATATAAAAAAAAAGGCACAATACCGTGACTGGAACAATACACAAATAACCCGCACATAGAAGAGGGGAGCTACGTGTGTGTGTGTGCGTGTGTATATATGCACACGCTTATAAACACTTGCACATACACACATCATAAGAAACCTTTGGGTGATAACGAATACATTGCCGAATTTTAAAAACCATGTACAAGTACTCACTGAGGGAAGGATGACGGGAGAAACTAGATTTCAGATAAGCTGTTTTTAGCAGGGATGAAGGAGTTCCTGAAAGCAGTGCAATGTGATATGGAACTGGAAGGAAAGTCAGCGAGAACCTTCCTGGAAACCGCCAGAAGACGCTTCGGAAAAACAGTTGTTTCATGAACGTTCACCAGCACTGGAATAACAAGTCACAATACCGCGGATGGAATAATTCATCATAAACCTGCACCTGTGACTAAGCAAGGGACCAGAGGCCGACCTAGACGTCATTACAAGTGTCCTCTCCTAAGTGCAGGTGTCTAGTGAAGCAACACAAGTTCAGAGATATCAATCCTTGTCTCACAAACCTGCTGGAGTTCTATGGCAAAATAACGGAAGTGAAGCAGGAGAGGGCGGTATGGGTGGACTTCATATTCCTGGACTGCAAGAGGACGTTTGACACTATACCTAATAAGAGACTGAGCCAAAAACTTAAGGAACAGGCAGGAATACCTGGGGATGCCCTGCAATTTATCACCGAATTCATTATAAGGAGATAGAGTGCCCAAAACAAAGAGGCGTCAGAATGGGAAAGAGTAACAAGTGAGGTTCAGAGCCAATACTGTTTCTGGTGTATGTGAATGACATGCCGGAAGAGATAGATGTATACCTGTTTGCAGATGATGTAAAATAAATGAGAATAAAAATAGATGAGAACAAGGAAAGGCTTCAAATGGACCTGGACAAACTGAAAGATTGGTCAGATGGGATTCAATGAATTCATCTCCAGAAAATGCAACTTAATTAAAATTAGGAAAGGTGCGAGAAGACCGGAAACTGAGTATATACTCTGGGAACAAAGGCTGTAAGCCTTACTCAAGGAGAAAAACCTAGAAGTGAACATAGTGCCGAGCATATCGCCAGAGGGTAACTTCAACTCAACCGAATAATCTCTGCAGTGAATGCTGGTTTAACAACTCTAAGACTTAGCTCTGAGGCATCTCATGAATGAATCATTCACGACCCTTTATGTGACATATGTCGGCCCCATCTTGAATTATACAGCGCCTGCAAAGCTCACTCACCAGATAAAGCATCTTAAAAAAACTGGAGAACGTACAGAGGTTTGCAACAAGACTAGTCCCAGAGCTCAGAGAAATGAGCTTAGAGGAGATGCAATGAGAACATATCCTTAAGACATCAGTTGACAAAATAATCAGGGAAGACATGATAACGACATACATAATACTCATAGGCCTTGATAGGGTGGACAGAATAGAATGTTCGAGATGCGGGAAACGGGTATACGAGGTTCTAAGTTGGACGCAAATGAGTCACGAGAATATCAGGAATTATTGAAAGTTAGGGTAGTTAGGAAGTGGAGTTATGTAGACCAAGTAGCAGTGAAGAGAAACTCCGTATGACAGAGCCTACGAGGCTAGCCTCATGTGCCCTCGTATAATAGCCTCGTATAATAGCCTCGTATAATAGCCTATCTTCTGACTTCTGTCTTCTCTGTGTTGATATACAAATAACCGATTTACATAAAAAAAAAATCGTTTGTCACCAGAATTTTTTTAAAACCTTTGATAAAGGTTACGGAGAATTTCATGCGACTGTAAACGCTCTATATTTTGATACTTGTTTTTTTACAAGGTCTGGGATACTTAAGTAAAACACAGTTTAAACTATTGAATATAATTTACACAGAAGCTTTATTTTACAAAGTTCAATATACAATTCTCTATACAAGCTTTATCAAACTGTACTTCACAGTTCAAGGAGGAGCGAGCGACAATAAGTCGAGTGAGTGAAATTAAGAAGCCAGTGGGAGAAGAGTGTTGGGTTAACCTGTCTCTGTGCCGAGTCTTAACAACTGAATTAATTACGTCTTGTTGGTGTAAAACAGCCGTATAGACTGAGAGAACAAACATTTCTAGAGAAGGAAGCGCAGATTCAGTATCAGAATGTAATGCGAAAAGTCGAGGGAGATAGTGAGCTGAAAACTCCGCCATGGATACCTTAGGTGGAGGAAGTTGAAAAGTGGATTGGTGTGCAGAAGTAGACGAAGAAGACTTCTCTGAGATATTTACCCAGGAGGGTTATTAACCCAGCATAATCCAACAAAGCCCAGTAGCACACTTTATTTCTACTTCGGTATTCACCGTGGATGCAGCTCACAGTAGTCGATTAAAACTCAGGTACCTATTTACTGTTAGGTGAACATGGGCGGCAGGTATAAGAAAACCCCCAAATGGAACTCAGAGAGGGTCCACATCAAGAACTAAAACGTGGCTACAGAACTGGCCTATTGAATTAAAAGCTAGTAATGCTAGTTGCAGGCTGTTCAGCTAGAAACTAGCACTGGAGGCTCAGTTGCATGCTAGCTGCAAGTTGTTCTGCTAGCAACTAGCACTGAAGATTGAGTTGCATGCTAGTTGCAAATTGTTCAGCTAGCAACTAGCACTGGAGGCTCAGTTGCTAGCTGTTCAGCTAGCAACTGAGCCTCCAATTCTCTCCGTCCTTGGAGTGACGCATACCTTGCTCGGCAAAGCTTTCGAATCGTATCCGAACGTTCCTGGGTTCGATTCTCAACTTCAGCAAAGCGTATAAACAAGTCATCTTACACCTGCTGCTTCTACTCACTCAACTAAAAATATGATGTTAATCGAGTCTTGTGGGTTGCGTTCTTGGCACAAAAAAAAAATGCTATGAATATGTGTTAGAAAATTCCAGTCCTGCTGGACGTCATATCCTAAGTACACTAACAATATATAAGATAACTTCAGACCAGCTGTAAGTAATAGCATTGAGACAAAGGTGTCTGTATAGTGTGATGTATCTACAGTAATTCTAATTGCAAATTCTCCTTTTTTCACCGGTAATCTAAAAAGCAAACTGAGGCTATAGTGAAGAAAAGAGAAATATTCATTACAAAATAACTTGCTGTTATGAATTACCCTTCAAATAACAAGGAAGTTTATTCTTATGAGCAAGCACCCAGGAAATCTTGAATAGTACACTCCCGTACACAGCATATTATCCTGAGCTCTCTTAACGTCAAGGTCTCAGCATTCAAATGTCTCTTAACTACAGGATTTTGTCTATTTCTGATCCTCCCCGTTACACCAGTAGGATCGCTCTCATGTGTTCCGATCAGATTCTTCCAGTTATTGACAACACCTGTCGTGCCACGAATAACCACTGTTGATGCTTCTTTTCTGTTTGCAATGTCATTTTTGAGAATGAAGCGTGTTTCCGGTGAGGGTGATGTCACTCGGAAAGGCTTCTTATAACTGCGGTCATAGAGCCAATCTGGAAGCAAGAATAATAAATATTAGACAGTAACAAGGAAGGGAAACTGGATTGGCGGGTTAGTTATTTCATGTAAGCAAATCCATTTAAAAGAAGATGTAAGCCCACGATATTAAAGTCAGGCTAAGCGCTCATATGCTAATTCAACAGCCGTTGTTTTCCAAGAGATGACATTTAGTAAACAGTGGCTGAGTTCAGCCTTAGTATTGGCTCAAACGGCATTAAGAAATACCGTGGAAGGAACCAAAATTACTTTACCTAGGTTCCTGGGTGAAGGTGTACTGAAAGTGACACCACCAGAGGCATCACCGAAAGCGTCACCAGCAGTACCAGCAGTGACACCACCAGAGACACTACCAAAAGTGCCAGAGACCACAGAGGCTGGGGCAGAGCGTCGGGTGAGATTACACACGATGTTGGCTGCCTGCAGCACCTCTCTGGAGGAACAGATCCTTCCACTCCTCTTGGTTCGTGAGGGATGACTTTCTACCACTACCATTACCATCACTATCACCATCATTATTATCTCAAAACCACCCATGATGAAGCACCGCTACGATAACGTTAAGTTGAAGGTGGGGATGTAAGGTTCTTCTGTATTTATGTTAGCTATTTCAGTTGTATTGAAGGAATGGGAACGAGACAGGGAGGTTCAAGGAGCGGAAGATGGCACCATTTCATTAGGTGCTGATGTGAAGCTTCAGTCAGCGGGAGAAGTGATGGAATGTGATGGTATGTGATGAATGTGATGAATGTGATGAATGGCTGTAGAACTGTCGAATGTTGTTGTTGTTTTGCACGCTGAAGTGATGTTGTTGTGTGCGAGCCTCAGAGATCCACACTCTCTGGAAAAATACAAAATAATTACATTTAAAATACATTATTAATATATTCACAAAAAAGCGCTAAACCCTTATAGAACATTTAATACAGAAATAAGAGTACCATAAAAAAATCATCAGCAGCTGCTGGAGCACTAAACACCTGGATCAATGATAGGATAAAACACATTCTTTGAGAAGAGGCTTCAAGTGTTATATTGGGGAACAACATGAGAGAAAATGGCTTTTACAAATAAGAGTGGCTCAGTTAAAACCAATGTTATTTTAAGATGATTAAAGTTGGAGCAGTATTAACACTGAAGGACATGAGAGATGGTCTGAACGGACGTCAATACCTGCCTGGTCAAGGGGGGTAATGTATGCCACAAGCAGTGACAGCGTGTGAGGTAGTGGGATATCTCGCTTATATAATCCAGTCAAGACATGGCTGCATCTAGCTAACAGACACTATCTTTCAGTGCCACCTATCTTCTAGTGCCACGAACATCCCTTCACTGCTTCTGTTACCTCTCGAGTTGACCATCTTCCATATTCTGTCGTACTTTTTGACCCTGTCTTATTTTTCTAAGCTGATAAACCTATCATAATCTCTCTAAACAAATATAAACAGAGAATACGAATGTGGGTGTCTGGCAATGATGGACCAAACAAGGTCATGTTTTCAAACTGTATGCAGAAGTGAGGCCACGACCCGGTCTGTAACCCTCAGTGAGTTTACGGTCGCTGCTATACTTAGCCTTCTCAACAAACATGGACCAATGTGGAGTCGCGGTTGCATTCATTATTATTATTATTATTATCATTAGTAGTAAAAGTAGTAGTGGTGTTATAGCAGAGTCCTTTATTCGGATTAACCCCGAAGGGATAGTAACCCCGGACAATTGGCACTCGCATCCAAACCTTTCTCTGAGATACACAAGTTCTGAGAGCTTCAAACTGTAAAGCATTCTCTAGATATTTTATGGAAACAATTTATTTAATAAAACTGCCAAATTAAATATTAGCCATTCCAAAATCAGTGTGAAGCTTCCTTTGTATTAGGGATTCACAAAACACTGGATGAAAACCAAAATATAAAAAATTTCACAATTTCAATAATCTTTGCAAATTGGTACCTAAACAGAGGAGCAACAATCCCGGAGGTTCCTAGACGCTGGTGAGGGGCTCTTGATCTAGGGAATTGGATCTGTGTCCCAGTTCCCCGAATTGAGACTGAATACCTTCCATTACCCCCCCCCCCTCACAGGCGCTGCATAATACCAACGTGTTTAGCGCTCCCCATGATAATAATAATAATAATAATAATAATAATAATAATAAAACTAACACAGCCCAATATCAACATAAACTTTTTTTTATTAAAGCTTATCGCCGCTGAAAGTTTGAAGCCTATCACAAAGGGCATTATCCAGTTATTGCTCTGAATCCAACTATTCCGAATTTATTAACTGTTTTAATAAATTGGCAATTTTTTATCTAAATAGTCAAAAGAGGCATACTCTTTTGAGTTATATATATATATATATATATATATATATATATATATATATATATATATATATATCATATATATATATACACTCCAATAACATTCTCATGCATCTTCTAAAAGGATACACTGGTAGTGAAAACTTCAAGGCAATCAGAGGAAGCCTTACTGAGTTACCGCAAAGATTGGCTTCAAAGTCTATAGATGACACACTAGACTGTAGTGTAACTCAGTGGTGGAATATTCAACACAGTATGCAGTTTATGGCATTTTATTAAGACTTTCATCCACCAGGGACTTAGGTAATGTTTGACCGGAAACGGGACAATTGTTTCCCGACGAGGGTCTTAGTCATATGATTTCCCTCAACCAGCGGAAGGCCTCGGTCATCTGACCGAGGCCTTCCGCTGGCTTCCTGGTCCACCCCTTTAAAAATTAAGGTTATCATTATTGATAAAACACCCAGGGACTTAATCAATGCATTATTGATAATGTAGATGGACCGATGAAGTCCCTGGTGGGAGAAACGTCTTCTCAATAACATGTTATAAACAGCATATTGTCTTATTAACCGTTCCGCCATCAGTCAAGAAAACTTATTGTTCCTCCTTCAAGGAAACGTCTACCATTCTCTCTACGACAGAACATTTCACTGAATTTCGACTTGATAGATTATCATACATAGCAGCATATGTGTAGAGGACCTGGGATAACCCAAAAAAGTCAGACTCTGGGGTCCTATACAGAGAAATGTATTTCTCTCAGTGTATATATGCTGAGAGTTTACTTTAATCCTTGTTTAAGGGATTAGGGTACTCTTGACTAGTGGTGAAAAGGCCACTGTAACTAGATGGCCCTAGTGTAGTCGGTAGGCTTCAAACCCCATTAACCTAACCTGGTGGCAACACCAGGAAGCCGTAGCGTAAACATTAGTGTGGTGTTCTGTTGACCTGCTGTATTTCTGAATAATTCTCTGGACTAATCACCATAATTAAGGTACGTTTTGGACACCACATCCAATTTGAAGGTTTAATATATCGTTTAGGAGAGATTTAGAAATTTATTGTGGCTAAAGAGGTTGGTTAATGGGGTTTAAAGCTTATCGACTACACTAGGGTTATTAAGACTGCAAGAAACATTTCCACCACCAGACAAGCTTACCTTAGTCCCTTAAATAGGAATTCAGGTAAACTTTCAGCACATTGAGAGAAATACACTTCTTGGTGTATACCTCATGTGTAAAGAGATAGACAGGAGAGGTCATCAACAACTGCCTCTTTAACTCAAGGGAAGTTCTTGATGCCAGTGAGGGGCTCTTAATCCATGGAATTGGATCTGTCCTTCTTTTCTTATTCTTGGATCGAACCTGTCTCCCTGGCACTGTATGACTCGTGAGTGTAGCGCCCGTAATAATGCCCTTAACATGGCACCTATAATAATAATCTTTATTTCTACAAGTACATGTACAAGGTATACATGCCTACCTGATATCACTGACATACTACTATGAAAGCCCCTTGTTATGCAGAGCATTTCGAGCTAATTAAGTTAATTTTGTCCCAGGATGCGACCCACACCAGTCGACTAACACCCAGATACCTATTTTACTGCTAGGTGAACAAGGACAGCAGGTGTTCTAAGGAAACACGTCCTAATGTTTCCACCCGTACCGGGAATCGACCCCCGGCCCCAGTGTGTGAACCGAGTCCGCTAGCGATCGAGCAACGGGACACCTAATAACGCCATGCCTTCAACACCATGTTTTTAACCTTTAACTCATTTCGGGTCTTTACTTTTTATTAAAATAAACAGGTTAAGACATTTTATTAGTGAAATTTCGAAGAAAAAAAAAACTTAGTGACGGGCCACTGGATGCGTTTGCCGGAAGTTTTAAAGACAGGACGAACGATTATTACATCCGGATAATTAACCCGAGTAAGCGTAATAACCCATGATAACTCAAAAAGGGTAAAAACCCAAGCTAATTCAAGAAGGTTAAGAATCCTATTTCCCTTATGTTTCTTAGTCCTTTGCCGGAGGTCTGCCTACTCCTGGGTGTCTATTTACTGCTAGGTATATTATGTCAGTAGGTGTATGTACACCTGCCCATGTTTCGACTGTCCCTGGCATCGAACTTAAGATCTGTTTTTGATATTGAGCAGAATCATTTACTACTGAGCTGCAAGACATAATGCAGAGAAACTGTAAACAGTGTAGTCAGGATATTAAGTTCAGAGTTTTTTTGTTTTTAAGCAAAATTTATGCAAAATCTGATTATCTAGTAACAGCCTGGTTTATCAGGTCATGATCCACCATGAGGCCCGAAACTCTCTCTAGGTATCTTTTATTTCTAAAAAGAATGTGTGATACAATGAACCTTTTTCTAACACTTATAGTTCTTAATGACTCCGATGAAGTATTATTTATATGATTTATTGAAAAAAAAATCTATAATTTTTCCATAATGTTAGGTAAGTAAGTAAGTAAGTAAGTTTATTCAGGTATGCACAAATACATTTACATACATTATCATACATAGCAGCATATGTGTAGAGAACCCTCCAGGATAACCCAAAAAAGTCAGAGTGACTTATTTCCATTGGGGTCCTTTTTATACTTTAATATTTTATATTCTAGGATATATATGTTATTATATTATAAAGGATATATGTATACTAGGAATAAGGTAAAAAGAGTTATTTACATATACATGTGTGTTAGCTAAAAAAAATAAAAAATTATTCTCTTCCCTTTCTGTCGCTACATTCATTAGGTACCTTTTGGTTCTCTTCTTGAACTGGCTCATGCTATGACTGGCTTTGACATGTGCAGGCAATCTGTTCCATTCCTTTATTGCTGTACAATAAAAGGTGTTTGAAGCCTGGCCACTGACTGTGGGAACTACAATTTTTGTTTTAAAAAAACATTATTTTTATTGATTTTCAGTTAAATACTATAGGAAAACAAAAATGCGAGAAAAAAGGAACAAATAAGAAACATTTTTTTTTATGGAAGATTTTCATCAGTAGGAATGACCTTGAAATACTAAGACGCAGTCAAAGTGGGGAAATAAGATTGATGCTTGACCTTCATACCTTCTTAATGTGTCTTCTCTTGACTCCCTTATTCCTCTTGCCAACCTGGAGTTACGACCTTGTTGCAACTGCTTGCTTGTGTGTTCCTGCAAGGTGCTGTGTTGCTTCCTCAACACTGTGTTATTTAGTCTACTGCTCCCTTTACTGCTTCCCTAACTGCCCCCGTCCCCCTTGCTGCCCCTCTTTACCCCTCTCTTCCATTATCCATCCTCTCTTCACTTCACCCCTTCGCCCTTTGTCCCCATAACCTCCACCGTCCTTCTTACGTTTCCTTCACCTTATTACCTCTTCTATCTTTCTCTTCTCTCTTGTCCCTCCCGCTTTTCCGCATTTTCTCCCCTCCCCTTCCTTTCCTTTTTCCCCCTCCCTCTTTTTTTCCCTTCCTCCTAACTCTCCCCCTTCTCTTTCTCCCTACTCTTTCTCCCCACTCTTTCTCACCACTCTTTCTCCCCACTCTTTCTCCCCACTCTTTCTCCCCACTCTTTCTCCCCACTCTTTCACCCCACTCTTTCTCCCCACTCTGTCTCCCCACTCTTTCTCCCCACTCTTTCTCTCTCTCTGGCCTCTGCCTACATCTCCTTGGCCTTGTTGACTCAAATGTGTCCCGTAGCTCGTTTGCTAGTGCACACAGCTCTCACACTGAGGTCCGTGGTTCGATCCCCGGTACGGGTGGAAACATTAGGACGTGTTTCCTTAAGATACCTGCTGTCCATGCTCACCTGTCAGTAAAATAGGTACCTGGGTGTTAGTCGACTGGTGTGTGAGCTAGGTCTGTATACGTTGTACACTTACTTGTAGAAATAAAGATAATCATTATTAGTCAATGTGTCTGTTTTAGTGTTTTTACAAAGGTTTTCACAAAGTAGAAGTGATGTAAAGAGGGAGGAGAATATGGAGAGAAAAAGAGAGGTTAAGAGAGTGGTGAAGCAATGTAAAAAGAGAGCAAATGAGAGGGTGGGTGAGATGTTATCAACAAATTTTGTTGAAAATAAGAAAAAGTTTTGGAGTGAGATTAATAAGTTGAGAAAGCCTAGAGAAAGAATGGATTTGTCAGTTAAAAATAGGAGAGAAGAGTTATTAAATGGAGAGTTAGAGGTATCGGGAAGATGGAGGGAATATTTTGAGGAATTGTTAAATGTTGATGAAGATAGGGAGCTGTGATTTCGTGTATAGGGCAAGGAGGAATAACATCTTATAGGAGTGAGGAAGAACCAGTTTTGAGTGTGGGGGGAAGTTCGTGAGGCAGTGAGTAGAATGAAAGGGGTAAAGCAGTTGGGATTGATGTGATAAATGTAGAAATGCTAAAGGCAGGTGGGGATATAGTTTTAGAGTGGTTAGGGCTTTTATTTAATAAATGTATGGAAGAGTGTAAGGTACCTAGGGATTGGCAGAGAGCATGCATAGTTCCTTTGTATAAAGGCAAAGGGGACAAAAGAGAGTGCAAAAATTATAGGGGAATAAGTCTGTTGAGTATACCTGGTAAAGTGTATGGTAGAGTTATTATTGAAAGAATTAGGAGTAAGACAGAGAGCAGGATAGCAGATGAACAAGGAGGCTTTAGGAAGGGTAGGGGGTGTGTAGACCAAGTGTTTGCAGTAAAACATATAGGTGAACAATATTTAGATAAGGGTAAAGAGGTGTTTGTGGCATTTATGGATTTGGAAAAAGCATATGATAGGCTGGATAGGGGGGCAATGTGGCAGATGTTGCAAATGTATGGAATAGGAGGTAGGTTATTGAAAGCGGTGAAAAGTTTTTACGAGGATAGTGAGGCTCAGGTTAGAGTGTGTAGGAGGGAGGGGGAATATTTCCCAGTAAAAGTAGGCCTTAGACAAGGATGTGTGATGTCATCATGGTTGTTCAATATATTTATAGATGGAGTTGTAAGAGAAGTGAATGCTCGGGTGTTGGCAAGAGGTGTGGGGTTAAAAGATAAAGAATCTAACACAAAGTGGGAGTTGTCACAGTTGCTCTTTGCTGATGACACTGTGCTTTTGGGGGATTCTGAAGAGAAGTTGCAGTGGTTGGTGGATGAGTTTGGTAGGGTGTGTAAAAGAAGGAAATTAAAAGGGAATATAGGAAAGAGTAAAGTGATGAGGATAACAAAAAAATAGATAACGGAAGATTGGATATCTGATTGGAGGGAGAGAGTATGGAGGAGGTGAATGTGGTCAGATATTTGGGAGTGGATGTGTCAGCAGATGGGTATATGAAGGATGAGGTGAATCATAAAATTAACGAGGGGAAAAGGGTGAGTGGTGCACTGAGGAGCTTGTGGAGACAGAGAACTTTATCCATGAAAGCAAAGAGGGAATGTATGAGAGTATAGTTATACCAACACTCTTGTATGGGTGTGAGACATGGGTTGTGAATGTTGCAGCAAGGAGAAGGCTGGAGGCAGTGGAGATGTCATGTCTGAGGGCAATGTGTGGTGTGAATATAATGCAGAGAATCCATAGTTTGGAGATTAGGAGGAGGTGTGGGATTACCAAAACTATTATCCAGAGAGCTGAGGAGGGGTTATTGAGATGGTTTGGACATGTAGAGAGGATGGAACAAAATAGAATGACTTCGAGAGTGAATAAATCTGTAGTGGAGGGAAGGCAGGGTAGGGGTCGGCCTAAAAAAGGTTGGAGGGAGGGGGTAAAGGAGGTTTTGTGTGCGAGGGGCTTGGACTTTCAGGAAGCATTCGTGAGCATGTTAGATAGGAGCGAATGGAGACAAATGGTTTTTAGAACTTGACTTGCTGTTGGAGTGTAGGCAAAGTAACATTTATGAAGGGATTCAGGGAAACCGGCAGGCAGGACTTGATTCCTGGATATGGGAAGTACAGTGTCGGCATTCTGAAGGAGGGGTGTTAATGTTGCAGTTTTGTTGCTGTAGTGTAAGCACTCCTCTGGCAAGACCTCACTAATAGGTACCAGTATGTCACTATTAAAGACACATCCTCCACGACACTACCACTAGACACCGGCGTACCGCAGGGAAGTGTCCTTGGTCCCCTGCTCTTCCTCTTATACATCAATGATCTTCCCAATGTATCACAACACTTGAAACCAATACTCTTTGCTGACGATACAACTTATGTCATCTCCCACACAAACCTTGCCACGCTTAATACCATTGTTAACGACGAATTAATAAAAATATCAACATGGATGACTGCCAATAAACTTACACTCAACACTGATAAGACCTTCTATATTATGTTTGGCAACAGAACAGATGATCCACAATTAAACATTAAGATCAACTCTACACCTATTGCTAGACATAACGAGGGCAAGTTCCTGGGCCTTCACCTTGACAGCAGCCTGAAATTCAGCACCCATATCCAACACATAACAAAGAAAGTGTCCAAAACTGTGGGGATCCTCTCTAAGATACGGTATTATGTACCACAATCAGCCCTACTCACACTATACTACTCACTCATCTATCCCTACCTCACATATGCCATTTGTGCATGGGGATCAACAGCAATTACCCACCTAAAGCCAATAATAACCCAACAAAAAGCCGCAGTAAGAATTATCACACAATCCAACGCTAGGCAGCACACCCCCCCACTCTTCAAAGACCTAAACCTACTCACTGTCCAGAACATCCATACTTACTACTCTGCTATCTACATTTATAGAACCATTAATTCCAACTTTAACCCTGAGCTAAAACACTTTCTTGACAGTTGTGACAGGACCCATAGACATAATACCAGACATAAACATCTCTTTGACATTCCCCGTGTCCGACTAAATCTATACAAAAATTCAATGCGCATAAAAGGGCCTAAAATCTGGAACTCCCTGCCTGAAAACTCTAGAACTGCAGACACAACCTCCATTTTCAAAAGCACCGTTAAAAAACATCTTATCTCACTTACGCACCCAACCGGTAGTTAACCATACGAAAACTACTTTATCTTGCACATATCCACAGCAAAATACACTTATTGATATCTGTGATTCTCCTTAATTTGCACATTACTAACCACAGCAAAATACACTTATTGATATCTGTGATTCCCCTTAATTTGCACAGTTCTAACCAAAATTCTAATACAACTATTGCTCCATAATACTTAAGCTAGTCATAAGTTTGCCTAAGATACTCCAATATAGAAACTATATTATGCCAATATATCACCTTTATCATTAATATATAAACTAATTGCTAACTTTTTATACTAATTGTTAAATTCTCAATGTTTAAATTCCAGTACCTAAATTTTGTAAACCTAACCTTACAATCTGTATATCCATTGTATAGCTATTGAGTAAGACCTATCATAAGACTGCCTGAAAAGCCTAGGCATACCTAGGCATATTATTGGCCATCTTGTAATATCAACTTTAATGTATAACTATAAGTACCCCCCACCTTGTATTACATGAAATAAAGAATTTGAATTTGAATGAAAGTTTTTCTTTGTCAGGCCACCCTGCCTTGGTGGGAAACGGCCTATGTGTGCTGGCCTTGTCTGCTGGCCTGGTCTGGTCTCCTGGCCTGGTCTCCTGGCCTGGTCTCCTGGCCTGGTCTGCTGGCCTGGTCTGCTGGCCTGGTCTCCTGGCCTGGTCTCCTGGAATATTTATACTGAAAATATTATTTTATATACACATCCTTATTGTAGACAGCCTGTACTATCTGCATAGACAGCCTTGCTGTCTGCCTGCCGAGCATATGTAAGCTGTAAGCCTACATGGCTAGTTACCATAGTTTCCACCAGTGGGCAAGCTGGTGGGCATGCCAGCCTGCCCACCCCTGCCTCTCCCTCACTCACGCAGCAGCTCTCACTAGAGTAACAAGGCCTACTCTTCTCTCGCGGGCGTGGCCCTGCCGGGCCATGAACCACAAACACACAGCCTGTCTATCCACCCTTTATTACTAATAAAGTAAGAAGCCTCTGAAGCCTTATCATTGCTACCCTGCTCTGCAAGATGACTCCAAATAACATATTGTTATAAATGGTGGAAGCGGTGGTCGCAGCTGATGTTGCCCGAGAGGGAAGGAATAGGAATGAAGTCATCTTCACTTCATCACTCTACACAAGAAGCATCCGTCTCTCAACAAGTTATCCTGATGTCGTGTCTGAAAATCTCAGCATCCAGGCATAGTTACAAGCAGGGTCCAGGCCGAAATTCTCCGAATTTCTTCGAGTAGTGACTTTCCCCTCTGACTTCGGGTCGACCATGGGTAGGTGGCCGAGCGGATGTAGACAGCCTGTACTGTCTGCAAAGACAGTCATGCTGTCTGCCAGCTGAGTTCATATTTCACGGCACTCCAGTGCTGCCCTCTGTAGGCCTACCCACGTCAGTCTGTGACACCTTGTCTCTCCCTCACTCACTCAGCAGCCTTCACTAGAGTAACAGGCCTTCACCCTCTCTCACATTGGGCATGGCCCACCCAGGCCATGACCACGAACACACAGCCTGTGTACCCCGCACTTTATTTTAATAAAGTAGAATCCTCCCAAGCCTTAGCATTGCATTCCCGCTACCAAGAAGACGCCAAATAACATTATCAATGTATTATTCTTTTATCTTCACTAATTTATTAAGGTACCTGTACCTTTGATATACCTTTGATGGGTTTCAAGAGCTTTCCTACTCTCGACACCTGACCCTGGGCCAGGCTTGTATGGTGCTTGCTTGATCAACCAGGCTTGTTACAGCCATCGGCCTGCTGTCCCACATATCCCTCACAGCCAGGTTGATCCAGCCCTTGACGGAGGAAGCTGCCTAGTTTCCTCTTAAAGAATTCTACACATATTGCAGTAGTGTTTCTGATACCTTCTGGCAAGATGTTTAAAGGTTTGGAACCACGTATGTTGATACACTGTTCTATTATTGTACCTAGGGCGCCCCTGCCCTTTGCTGGGATTATTCTACACACACACACACACACACACGCCCCGATGGCATGGTGGCTAGCGCTCTTGCTTCACGCACGGAGGGCCCAGGTTCAATTCCCGGCGGGGCCAAAACATTTCGAAGTGTTTCGTTACACACACACACACACACACACACACACACTTACATACAACAGGCCTAGTGTCTAATCGACATGTGCCTAGGACAAAATGATAACTCACACACACAGGCAGGTTCCATACATAGCTTTAAGAAGAGGTATGATAAAGCTCATGGCGCAGGGAGAGTGACCCAGTTGGGGCCAGTGAAGAGGCGGAGCCAGGAGCTATGAATCGACCCCTGCAACCACAATTAGGTGGGTACAACTAGGTGAGTACACACACACGGTGCTGTTTCTTATATATGTGAATGACATGATGGAAGGAATAGATTCAGAAGTGTCACTGTTCGCTGATGATGTGAAACTGATGAGGAGAATACAAGCGGACGAGGATCAGTTAAGATTACAAGGGGATCTGGACAGACTACAAGTCTGGTCAAACAAATGGCTCCTGGAGTTTAACCCCAGTAAGTGTAAGGTCATGAAGATTGGGGAAGGACACACAAGACCGCAGACGGCATACAGGTTAGGGAATCAAAGGATGCAAACGTCACTTAAAGAAAACGATCTTGGGGTAAGCATTATAACGAACATGTCTCCTGAGGCACACGTCAATCAAATAACTGCTGCAGCATATGGGCGATTGGCAAACCTGAGATTAGCGTTTAGACATCTGAGTAAGGAGTCATTCACGACATTGTACACCGTATGTCAGGCCAATACTGGAGTATGCAGCACCAGTATGGAACCCTCACCTAGTCAAACACGTCACGAAATTGGAGAAAGTGAAAAAATTTGCAACACGTTTAGTCCCGGAACTGAGAGGTATGTCTTATGAGGAGAGGTTAAGGGAACTCAACCTGATGACACAAGAAGACAGGAGGGACAGGGGGGACATGATAACAACGTATAAAATAGTAAGAGGAATTGACAAGGTGGACAGGGCTCGAAGGTTTCAGAGATGGGATACAGGAACAAGGGGCCACAATTGGAAGCTGAAACCCAGATGAGTCATAAGGATGTTAGGAAGTATTTCTTTAGCCTTAGAGTTGTAAAGAAGTGGAATAATCTGGAGAGTGAAGTAGTGGAAGCAAGTTCCATACATAGCTTTAAGAAGAGGTATGATAAAGCTTAAGATGCGGGGCCAGGAGCTATGACTCGACCCCTGCAACCACAACTAGGTGAGTACAACTAGGTGAGTACACACACTCCAATATGTTATGCGAGTGTGCAGGTTTGGGACAAGGCCCTCAAGTTTATTTATTATCGTACATCTCTGTCTCCTCCGCTTCAGGGAGTAAGTAATTAGGGTTTAAGAGTGTTCACAGTAATTTAAATGTTCTATTGGCTCTATACGAGCCGTAAATGATCGTTGCATCTGTTTCAGCTGTGATATCTCCCCTGCCCTGAAACATTGCCACCATTGCCATCATTTCCCTTGTCCTGAAAGTCGTCATTATCCTCTCCATTTTCCTGCTCATCGTGACATTTGCTTTATTGAGTTTTTTGAAAGGTCAGTTGACATTATTATCCCAGATCCTTCACACGTTACATTCCTTCTGTTTGTGTTCCTCTTATGTTTTATATAGTGTGTTCTTGTTATTTTTTTTCCATACCTAAGCAGTTACAACTTGTCACCATTGAAAATAATTTTATTTTCCACTGAACGCTGAAACACTGCATATATTTTCTTGTAACTTTACGGTGTCTTCTTCAGCACTGTATGACCCGTATGGGTTTAGCACTTGGTTTTGATAATAATAATTGCAAGTCTTCTTCCGAGGTGATTTTCATGCTTTTTTCGGTATCTGCAAATGATACGAAACTGTGGCGAGCGTATTTTTTTTTTTCATGCTTGCTGTGAGGACAAGAAACAATAAATACGCCAGAACTGTCTTGGGGCACTGTGCTTTTTACCTCGCTATTGCTGAATTTTGTGTTATTTACTGCTAATTTTTTTGTGTTTTATTTATCAGAAAGTTGAATATTTATTTGCCTACTTTCCCAGTTAAATCTATCTCGTTTGTCAAAAGCCTTTGCAATATCCGTGTACTTCGTGTTTGCAGTTTGGTTTTCTTCAAATACCTCCGTAATTCTGAGATTGGCCCAATGTTTCCGCTCTAAATTCATGCTGGTTTCGAATAGTGCAGGTTGATCTGTTGTATAAAATTTGTAATTTGGCGTCTCATTACACATCTGAAGACTTTATGATGGCACGTAATTTTTGAGTAGCGATCTGCATCTAAACTTTATCTGAAGGATACCTAGGACCTAGGGCTCGTACCAGTGGTATTTTACATTTGTTTATAGATAAAGAATTTCATGAATCCGGTTCAGGTGCTGCATGAGTGGACATGTTTTTTTTTTTCTTATTTCTTTTTTCGAATTCTGCAGAATTAATCCTAAATTAAGTCAGTTACATGATCTGTGTGACCTGGGATAATGGAAAATATTCTACATTATCCACCCTGTCTTCGTTTAGTGGATTACCATGTCTAAATAAAAAAATATTATTATTATTATTATTATTATTATTATTATTATTATTACTGAACGTGTTGGGACACCTCAGCATGTTGTAACACCTCAGCATGTTGGAACACCTTCTCAGCATGTTGGAACACCTCAGCATGTTGGAACACCTTCTCAGCATGTTGGAACACCTTCTCAGCATGTTGGAACACCTTCTCAGCATGTTGGAACACCTTCTCAGCATGTTGGAACACCTTCTAAGCATGTTGGAACACCTCAGCATATTGGAACACCTTCTCAGCATGTTGGAACACCTTCTCAGCATGTTGGAACACCTTCTCAGCATGCTGGAGGATCTTCCCCACATGTTGGAATACCTTCTCAGCATATTGGAACACTTCAGCATGCTGGAAAAATAAACACATAAGCAGTATAATGTGATCCTTTATTGACAACGTTTCGCCCACGCAGTGGGCTTTATCGAGTCACAAACAGATCTACCTGGATACAAGATACATGAGTATTTATAGGATTTAGTCAGGTGGATAATGCTGTGTCAGATGGAGAATGCTGCATGTGACAGTCTTCAAAGTAGGGTGATAGTCTAAAACCTTGGGTAGCTTTAAAAAGAGATTGGATAAGTATATGGGTAGACCTTCTGCAGTGTTCCATTCTTAAGTTTTTATGTGAGATAGGGATGAAGAAATTTCTTGGCAATAGGTTCAGCTATGTTGTAGAAACCGTTGTTCTGGTTGAAGTTGTTGGATATGCAGATAAGTGATGATTCCAGGATTCTTCGGTATTGAGTGTTGTCTTCTCTGGCGATGAGTCTTGTGTTTCTATAGTTGAATAAATGGTTGTGTGAATTTCGGTGTTGAACACAGGCATTCCTTGGGTCGTCAGATCTGCCTGCGTACTGGTGTTCTGAAATACGTGTTTGGAGGTCTCTGTATGTTTCTCCGACGTATAATTTGCTGCAGTCATTACAAGGGATTGTGTATACCCCTGCAGTGGATTGAAGCTTGTCCTGTCTGTTACTGGTAATGTACTTGATGGTGGTGGATGTGGACGTAGATACTCGGAATGAGGTAATGGAAAAATGTTGGAAACGTGTTTGGCAATGGAGTTGGTGGGGAGGACTATGTATCTCTTCTCTGCAGTGTCTTCTCTGGGTGTGAAGAAGATGTTTAATGCCCGTCGTCTGCAGTTTCTAATGAAGTGACGAGGATAGTGAAGTTTAGAAAAAACTTGTTCAATAAGGGAGCATTCTTCCTCAAGGAACTCATTGCTGCAGATTCTGAGTGCTCGCAGGAAAAAGCCTATAATTACACCACGTTTAGTTTTGGTGTCGTGGTGAGAGTAGAAGTGGAGAAGATCCACTGCGTGGGCGAAACGTTGTCAATAAAGGATCACATTATACTGCTTATGTGTTTATTTTTCCATTGTGTCGGTGTTTTATACCATTTATTTCCACCTCAGCATGCTGAAGCACCTTCTCAGCATGTTGGAATATCTTCTCAGCATGTTGGAATACCTTCTCAGCATGTTGGAATACCTTCTCAGCATGTTGGAATACCTTCTCAGCATGTTGGAATACCTTCTCAGCATGTTGGAATACCTTCTCAGCATGTTGGAATACCTTCTCAGCATGTTGGAACACCTCCTCAGCATGTTGGAATACCTTCTCAGCATGTTGGAATACCTTCTCAGCATGTTGGAACACCTCAGCATGTTGGAACAACTTTCACATGGTTGCAGTCCCTCCTGGCACAGCACCTACACAGTTTATTTGTAGTATATTTCGTTATTCCGTTGTCAGTAATAACACTTGGGTATATTTATTGTGGTAACTCTTCGCCAACTTGTGGCTTCCTCAGTCCAGTGCACTGGTTTTTCCTGTCTACCGTGCACTGGCTTTCCCTGTCTACCGTGCACTGGATTTTTCTGGCTACCCTGCACTGGGTTTTCCTAGCTACCTGCAATAAATTTTCCTGGCTAAACGGTTGGGTTTTCCTGAGTACCTGGATTGGGTTTTCCTGACTTCCCTGCACTGGCGTTTTCAGGCTACCCTGCACTGGTTTTTCCAGGCTACCCTGCACTGGCTTTTTCTGACTAGCCTACAATGATTTTTTCCTGGCTACCCTACACTGGCTTTTCTTGGCTACCCTGCACTGGGTTAGCCTAGCTATCTGCACTAGGCTTTCCTAACTACCCTACACTGGGTTTCCTGGCTACCCTGCACTGGCTTTTCCTGGCTACCCTGCACTGGCTTTTTCTTAACTACCCTGCACTGGCTTTTCCTGGCTACCCTGCACTAACATTTTCTTAGCTACCCTGCACTGGGTTTTTCCTGGCTACCCTGCACTGGCTTTTCCTTGCTACCCTGCACTGGCTTTACTTGGCTACCCTGCACTGGCTTTTCCTGTCTACCATGCACTGGCTTTTCCTGGCTACCCTACACTGGGTTTTCCTAGTTACCCTGCACTGGGTTTCCCGGCTACCTTGCATTGGGTTTTTCCGGCTACTCTGCACTGGGTTTTCCCGGCTACCTGCACTGGCTTTTTCTGGCTGCCCTGCACTGGAGTTTCCTCTATCCTACACTGGGTTTCCTGGCAACACTGAACTGAATTTTCCTGGCCAGCCTCTACTGGCCTTTCCTGGCTACCGTGCACTAGCTTTTCCTAGCTACCCTGCACTGGCTTTTCCTGGCTACCCTGCACTGGCTTTTCCTGGCTACCCTGCACTGGCTTTTCCTTGCTACCCTGCAATGCCTTTTCCTGGCTACCCTACAAAGGCTTTCCCTGGCTATCCTGCAATGGCTTTTACTGGCTACCCTGCAATGGCTTTTACTGGCTACCCTGCAATGGCTTTTCCTGGCTACCCTACAATGGCTTTTACTGGCTACCTTGCACTGTCTTTTCCTGGCTATCCTGCACTGGCTTTTCCTGGCTATCTTACACTGGCTACCCTGCACTGGCTTTTCCTGGCTACCTTGCAATGGCTTTTCCTGGCTATCTTACACTGGCTACCCTGCACTGGCTTTTCCTGGCTACCCTGCACTGGCTTTTCCTGGCTACCCTGCAATGGCTTTTCCTGGCTATCCTGCACTGGCTACCCTGCACTCGCTTTTCCTGGCTACCCTGCAATGACTTTTACTGGCTACCCTGCAATGGCTTTTCCTGGCTATCCTGCACTGGCTACCCTGCACTCGCTTTTCCTGGCTACCCTGCAATGGCTTTTACTGGCTACCCTGCAATGGCTTTTCCTGGCTACCCTACAATGGCTTTTCCTGGCTATCCTGCACTGGCTACCCTGCAATGGCTTTTCCTGGCTACCCTGCACTGGCTTTTCCTGGCTACCCTGCAATGGTTTTCCTGGCTACTGCACTGCACTGAGCTTTTCTGGCTACCCTGCAATGGTTTTCCTGGCTATCCTGCAATGGCTACCCTGCACTGGCTTCTGTTCCTGACTGTCCTGCTACCTGCATGGGTTTTCCTAGTTACCCTGCACTGGTTTCCAGTACCCTGCACTGGTCCTGCTCCTGCATTGGGTTTTTCCTGCTACTGCATGGTTTTCCTGGCTACCTGCACTGGCTTTTTCTGGCTGCCCTGCATGGGTTTCCTCTATCCTACACTGGTTTCCTGCAAACTGAACTGATTTTCCTGGCCAGCCCTACTGGCCTTTCCTGGCTACACTGCAATGGCTTTCCTGGCTACCCTGCAATGGCTTTTCCTGGCTACTTGCAATGGCTTTCCTGCTATCTTACACTGGCTACCCTGAACTGGCTTTTCCTGGCTACCCTGCACTGGCTTTTCCTGGCTACCTGCAATGGCTTTTCCTGGCTATCCTGCACTGGTGCTACCCTGCACTCGCTTTTCCTGGCTACCCTGCAATGGCTTTACTGGCAACCCTGCAATGGCTTTCCTGGCTACCTACAATGGCTTTTCCTGGCTACCTTGCACTGTCTTTCCTAGCTATCCTGCACTGGCTTCCTGCAATGGCTTTTCCTGCTCCTCACAATGGCTTTTCCTTTCTACCCTGCACTGGCTTTTCCTGGCTACCCTACAATGGCTTTTCCTGGCTATCCTGCACTGGCTATCCTGCACTGGCTACTCTGCACTAGCTTTTCCTAGCTACCCTGCACTGGCTTTTCCTGGCTACCTTGCAATGGCTTTTCCTGGCTATCTTACACTGGCTACCCTGCACTGGCTTTTCCTGGCTACCCTGCACTGGCTTTTCCTGGCTACCCTGCAACGGCTTTTCCTGGCTATCCTGCACTGGCTACCCTGCACTCGCTTTTCCTGACTACCCTGCAATGGCTTTTACTGGCTACCCTGCAATGGCTTTTCCTGGCTACCCTACAATGGCTTTTCCTGGCTACCTTGCACTGTCTTTTCCTGGCTATCCTTCACTGGCTACCCTGCAATGGCTTTTCCTGGCTACCCTACAATGGCTTTTCCTTTCTACCCTGCACTGGCTTTTCCTGGCTACCCTGCAATGGCTTTTCCTGGCTACCCTGAAATGGCTTTTCCTGGCTACTCTGCACTGGCTTTTTCTGGCTACCCTGCAATGTCTTTTCCTGGCTATCCTGCACTGGATACCCTGCAATGGCTTTTCCTGGCTACCCTGCAATGGCTTTTCCTGGCTACCCTACAATGGCTTTTCCTTTCTACCCTGCACTGGCTTTTCTTGGTTACCCTGCAATGGCTTTTCCTGGCTATCCTGCACTGGCTACCCTGCACTGGCTTTTCCTGGCTACCCTGCAATGGCTTTTCCTGGCTATCCTGCACTGGATACCCTGCAATGGCTTTTCCTGGCTACCCTGCAATGGTTTTCCTGCACCCTACAATGGCTTTTCCTTTCTACCCGCTGGCTTTTCCTGGCTACCCTGCATGGTTTTCCTGCCTCTTCAGGCTACCTGCACTGGTTTTTCCTGGCTACCCTGCACTGGCTTTTCCTGGCTACCCTGCACTGGCTTTTCCTGACTACCCTGCAATGGCTTTTAATGGTTATCCTGCACTGGCTTCCCTGCAATGGCTTTTCCTGGCTATCCTGCACTGGCTACCCTGCAATGGCTTTTCCTGGCTACCCTACAATGGCTTTTCCTGGCTACCCTACAATGGCTTTTCCTTTCTACCCTGCACTGGCTTTTCTTGGCTACCCTGCAATGGCTTTTCCTGGCTATCTTACACTGGCTACCCTGCACTGGCTTTCCTGGCTACCCTGCAATGGCTTTTCCTGGCTATCCTGCACTGGCTACCCTGCACTGGCTTTTCCTGGCTACCCTGCAATGGCTTTTACTGGCTACCCTGCAATGGCTTTTCCTTGCTACCCTACAATGGCTTTTCCTGGCTACCTTGCACTGGCTTTTCCTGGTTACCCTGCAATGGTTTTTCCTGGCTACCCTGCACTGGCTACCCTGCAATGGCTTTTTCTGGCTACCCTGCAATGGCTTTTCCTGGCTACCCTGCAATGGATTTTCCTGGCTACCTTGCAATGGCTTTTCCTGGCTATCTTACACTGGCTACCCTGCACTGGCTTTTCCTGGCTACCCTGCACTGGCTTTTCCTGGCTACCCTGCAATGGCTTTTCTTGGCTATCCTGCACTGGCTACCATGCACTCGCTTTTCCTGGCTACCCTGCAATGGCTTTTACTGGCTACCCTGCAATGGCTTTTCCTGGCTACCCTACAATGGTTTTTCCTCTCTACCCTGCACTGACTTTTCCTGGCTACCCTGCAATCGCTTTTCCTGGCTATCCTGCAATGGCGTTTCCTGGCTACCCTACAATGGCTTTTCCTGGCTATCCTGCACTGGCTTTCCCTGGCTACTATGCACTGGCTTTTCCTGGCTACCCTGCAATGGTTTTTCCTGGCTACCCTACAATGGCTTTTCCTGGCTACCATGCACTGGCTTTTCCTGGCTACCCTGCAATGGCTTTTCCTGGCTACCCTACAATGGCTTTTACTGGCTACCCTACAATGGCTTTACCTGGCTACCATGCACTGGCTTTTCCTGGCTACCCTGCAATGGCTTTTTCTGGATACCCTGCAATGGCTTTTCCTGGCTATCCTGCAATGGCTTTTCCTGGCTACCGTGCAATGGCTTTTTTGGATACTCTGCACTGGGTTTTCCTAGCTATCATGTACAGGGCTTTCCTAGCTACCTGCACTAAGTTTTCCCGGCTACCTGCACTGGCTTTTCCTTGCTACCCTACAATGGCTTTTCCTGGCTACCCTGCGCTGGCTTTTCCTGGCTACCCTGCAATGGCTTTTCCTGACTATCCTGCACTGGCTACCCTGCATTGGCTTTTCCTGGCTACCCTGCAATGGCTTTTCCTGGCTACCCTACAATGGCTTTTCCTGGCTACCGTGCAATGGCTTTTTTGGATACTCTGCACTGGGTTTTCCTAGCTATCTTGTACAGGGCTTTCCTAGCTACCTGCACTAAGTTTTCCCGGCTACCTGCACTGGCTTTTTCTGGCTGCCCTGGACTGGGTTTTCCTCACTATCCTACACTGGGTTTCCTGGCAACACTGAACTGGATTTTCCTGGCCAGCCTCTACTGGCTTTTCCTGGCTACCTTGCACTTCCTTTTCTTAGCTACCCTGCACTGGCTTTTCCTGGCTTCCCTGCAATGGCTTTTTCTGGCTACTCTGCACTTGGTTTTTTCTGGCTACTCTGCACTGGGTTTTCTTAGTTATCATGTACAGGGCTTTCCTAGCTACCTGCACTGGATTTTCCTGACACCCTGCAATGGATTTTCCTTTCACCCTGCAATGGATTTTCCTTTCACCCTGCAATGGATTTTCCATTTCGGAGTAATTGAAATTTCTCATCATTGAACTTCATATTGTTTTCTGCGGCCCATTTAAAGATTTGGTTGATGTCCACCTGGAGTCTTGCAGTGCCTTCAATGGAGAACTGTCATACAAATTCGGTGCCCCATAGCCTGGTCGCTAAAGCTCTCGCTTCACAACCCCTACTCCCACCGCTTCACATCCCCTACTCCCACCAGCTGAAACAGCAAACAGACTTAATGATTTCTTCTCCACAATAGGAAGGAATCTAGCGAGTAAGATCCCAAGCTCAAACACCTGTCCATCAGACTACCTCACTAACACGTACCCAAATACACTATTCTTAGCTCCAACCAACCCAATAGAAGTCTCGCTCATCATCAACACCCTTAAAATTAAGGCAGGAGACATAAATAGCTTACCACCTTTTATGTACAAAAAAACTTCCCAGGTACTGTCACCAATTATTGCAGCACTCTTCAACAAATCCATTGAATCCTCCATCTTCCCATCAATTCTCAAAATAGCGAGGGTCACCCCGATCCACAAAGGAGGAGATCAAACAGACTTGGATAATTATAGACCAATATCCAATTTACCTCTGCTCTCTGATTTCTCATTGCTTTATAATTTGTTCATGAGTGCAACCATGTACAGACGTAAGTAAATTTACTTACATGATTCATTACCTTGTAACTAGTGAATTCATTATCATTGTACCTTGTTCAGCTATCAAAACTTGGGGCCCAGTCTCTGGACCCTATATATACCTCTGTAATCTGCAAATACCTTTGTAACTTGTCATGATTGTGACCATCTGAGTTCATTACCTTTGTAACTTGCTCAGCTATCAAACTTTGAGGTCCAGTCCCTGGACCCATTATGTACCTCTGTAATCTTTTGACTACCGCCCACAGGATGGGTATGGGGTGACTACCGCCCACAGGATGGTTATGGGGTGACTAACGCCCACAGGATGGGCATGGGGTGACTAACGCCCACAGGATGGGTATGGGGTGACTACCGCCCAAAGGATGGGTATGGGGTGACTAACGCCCACAGGATGGGTATGGGGTGACTACCGCCCACAGGATGGGTATGGGGTGACTACCGCCCACAGGATGGGTATGGGGTGACTACCGCCCACACCATGGGTATGGGGTGACTACCGCCCACACCATGGGTATGGGCTGCATAATAAAGATATCAAACTAACTAAACTCTCTAAAATCTTTGAGAAATTAATTCATAGGCAGATCTATTCCTACCTCGTCTCACACAACATACTCAACCCCTGTCAGTTTGGATTCAGGACAAACAAAAACACTAATGATGCTATTATACACATGCTAGAGCTTATATATACCGCTCTTGAGAAGAAAGAATTCTCACTGGGAATCTTCATTGATTTACGTAAAGCTTTTGATACAGTTGACCATGACTTACTGCTCACAAAATTAGCTCACTATGGTATAAGAGGGCACTCATTGAACTACCTAAAATCATATCTTAGTAATAGAAGCCAATATGTGGCCCGGTGGTCTGGTGGCTAGAGCTCTCGCTTCACACACGGAGGGCCCGGGTTCGATTCCCAGCGGGTGGAAACATTTCGACGTGTTTCCTTACACCTGTTGTCATGTTCACCTAGCAGCAAATAGGTACCTTGGTTGTTAGTCGACTGGTGTGGGTCGCATCCTGGGGGACAAGATAAAGGACCCCAATGGAAATAAGACAGACAGTCCTCGATGACGCACTGACTTTCTTGGGTTATCCTGGGTGGCTAACCCTCCGGGGTTAAAAATCCGAAGAAATCTTATCTTATTTATGGAGCTAACTCTTCCACACAACAAATTAATGTCGGTGTCCCGCAAGGAAGCGTCCTGGGACCACTCCTCTTCCTCATTTACATCACTGACCTACCGAATGCATCACAATTACTCAAACCCATATTATTTGCAGATGACACTACATACGTCTTATCTCACCCAAACCCAGTCAAACTGGCCAACACTGTAAATGCTGAATTACAGAAAATATCTACCTGGATGAAAACTAATAAGCTTACTCTCAATACTGACAAACCCTATTTCATTCAGTTTGGAAACAGAGCTTCAAATGTCCCACTTAATATAACGCTAAATGGATCACCCATCACAAGACTCAAAGAGGGAAAATTCCTAGGAATCCACCTAGACAGTAGCCTCAAATTCCAAACACACATACAACAAATTTCCAAAAAAATCTCAAAGACAGTAGGCATGCTATCAAAGATACGCTATTATGTGCCCCAATCAGCTCTCCTTGCTCTGTATCATTTCTTTAAGAGAGCCATCACTCTGTATGACAACAGCAGCACTACAAGGCCTCTACCCTTCAGACAGAACTGTTTGCCATACTCCTTGCACTCAAATGCATCCATGTATCTAAGGTTAACTCTCTAATTGTAACTGATTCTCTGTCATCCATAAATGCTCTCAACTCATCAAGTATAACTTGTAGCATGCTCGTGTCAGAAGCCAGACACAGGTATGGTAGGATTCTGGATAGTAGAGTCAGAGTGCACATGCTGTGGATTCCATCTCACATTGGTCTTCAGATGCATGATAGAACTGATAAATTGGCTAAGTTTTATGCTTTCAAAGGGGGGGGGGTAGATTACAATCTTGGCTTGTCAGTTACCAGTTTGAGAACAATAATACGAAAAGAACTTCAACTGAATTTTATTGACTTAAGACTCAGGGAGATTGACACCAGTCAGTCCATCTATCATCATTCTATCATGCAAGAGGAGCCACATGTCTATGGTGCATCCAACAAAATAAGCAGACTCTTGGATGTCACTACCGCCCGCCTCCGGCTGGGTTACAAGTATCTTTGGCAGGTTAAATCACCACCACCAGATGTAGACCAAACAAAATGTAAACTTTGTCAGTTGGATTATTGTCACACCCTGCGTCATTATGTACTGGAGTGCGATAAAATTAATGAATTCAGAGACAACTCACTCAGAAATGTTCAAGATATGTCAAAGTATTTTATCCACAGTGGTATATTACAGACCATTCTGGAAAAATACCCTGACTTTTCTCCCTGTAAATAAAGCATTGACACGTGTGTGTGTGTGTGTGTGTGTATGTGTGTATGTATATACATGTATGTGTGTGTGTACGTGTGTGTGTGTATGTGTGTATATGTATATGTGTGTGTGTGTGACCGAACAATTAAAATTTGCACCAATAACTCATTACAGTTGTGGCTGGGTGTAGACTAATAGATTGCTCATTGCTTTATAATTTGTTCATGATTGCAACCATGTACAGACGTAAGTAAATTTACTTACATGATTCATTACCTTGTAACTAGTGAATTCATTACCATTGTACCTTGTTCAGCTATCAAAACTTTGGGGCCCAGTCTCTGGACCCTATATATACCTCTGTAATCTGCAAATACCTTTGTAACTTGTCATGATTGTGACCATCTGAGTTCATTACCTTTGTAACTTGCTCAGCTATCAAACTTTGAGGTCCAGTCCCTGGACCCATTATGTACCTCTGTAATCTTTTGACTACCGCCCACAGGATGGGTATGGGGTGCATAATAAAGATATCAAACTAACTCTGTATCATTCACTCATCTACCCTTATCTCACCTATGGAATTTGTGCATGGGGATCAACAACACTAAATTACCTTAGACCACTCATAACCCAGCAAAATGCAGCAGTCAGAATGATAACAAATTCCCACTCTAGACAGCATACTCCGCCAATATTCGAAAGTCTAAAACTACTCACTGTAAAGAACATTCACACTTATTCTTGTGTCTACTACATACATAGAACTCGACAATCAAATATAAACCCTCCACTCAAAATTCTCCTCACCAACTTTAACAGGACCCATGACCATAACACAAGACACAGATCACTTTTTGATATACCCCGAGTCCATATCAACCTATGTAAAAAATAAAGGGCCCCAGAATCTGGAATTCATTACCAGTAAATATTAAAATAACCTTGTCTGAAAATCAATTTAAGACTTCTCAAAAACCACCTACTCACCCTAAACTAAATACTCATACTGTAAATTACTTTAAAAAATGCTCAATATTATTTTCCTATAAGATAATTTCAATTTTTACTAATATGTTACTATTATGTTACCTCCTACTCACCCTAAACTAAATACTCATACTACAAATTACTTTCAAAAATGCTCAATGTTATTTTCCTTAAGATAATATCAATTTTTACTATTATATTACCATCCTACTAAACACTTGTTACAATGTATTATCATCATATTGTAATTTGAACAATGTAATATCATCATATTGTAATTTGAACAATCAAATATATAACTAAAATAAACTCAATCGATTTCTCTAATATTATGTACATAGTCTATAATGCCATGGCATGTCAGTGGCTCTCCTTGCATTTCAGTTTGAATTGTAACTACAAAATCTATGTAAAATTGCAATGAAATAAAATTTGTTTGTTTGTATATTATCTGCAAATGAAGACACGGTGATGTGGCTTACATCCCTGTCTATATCATATATGAGGATGAGGAACAGGATGGGAGCGAGTACTGTGCCTTGTGGAACAAAGCTTTTCACAGTAGCTGCCTCACACTTTACTCTGTTTACTAATACTCTTTGTGTTCTATTTGTTAGGAAATTATAGATCCATCTACCAACTTTTCCTGTTATCCCTTTATCACGCATTTTGTGTGCTATTACACCATGGTCACACTTGTCAAAGGCTTTTGCAAAGTCTGTGTATATTACATCTGAATTTTGTTTGTCTTCCAGAGCATCCAGAACCTTGTCGTAGTGGTCCAGTAGCTGGGACAGACAGGAGCGACCTGCTCTAAACCCATGTTGCCGTGGTTTGTGTAATTGATGGGTATCTAGGTGAGTGGGGATCTTGCTGCCCTCTTTATGGAGTGGGGCTATGTCTGTTGTTTTTAGCAGCTGTGGGACGACCCCTGTGTCCATGCTCCCTCTCCATAGGATGTTAAAAGCACATGAGTCTGGGCCTGGGGCAGAGTGCATTTTCATGTCATTTATCGCCTTTTCTAAGTCATATGGTGTCAGAATAATATCAGATAGGTTTGAGTCTACCAAATTCTGTGTCTCGCTCATAAAAAATTAATTTAGGTCTTCGACTCTCAGTCTGGTTAGCGGCTCGCTAAAAACCGAGTCCTACTGGGACTTGAAAAGCTCACTCATTTCCTCGCTGTCATCTGTGTAGGACCCATCTCGTCTAAGTAGGGGCCCAATACTGGATGTTCTCGACTTAGATTTGGCATAAGAAATTAATTTTTTTTTTTAGTTTCATATATGGCTTATAGTTCTTCCCACGTTTCTTAACTCCTATAAGATTCCTTTAGCTTAAGTTCGATGTATGCTATTTCTCTGACCAGTGCTTCCCTTCGTATTACAGAGAGGCCAATTTGGCCTCTTTTAGCCGCTCTGTTATTCTTTGCCTTCGTCTGTATAGGGAGCGCCTTCCTCTTTCTAGTTTACATCTTCTCTTCCTTTTCCTTAAAGGAATATACCTTGAGCATACCTCGAGTGCCACAGACATAAGTTTGGATTCGCGTTGCTTAGGATATCTGTAGTGGTTGTAGGTTATTGAAAAGCTGAGTAACCATAACAATGTACTCTCCAAGGCCGCTCCATAACAACAACAACAATAACAAAACAATTATAAATGACTGAACCAAACAAACAGTATTCAATCCTCCTACTGCTCCCAACCCCTACATTCCTCCTTTCCTAAATTACATTATATCATCCAACTTATAAATCCAACCTATCTGGAGGTTTGACAACTCTGCTGGAACGCCGGAGAATTGGAGGGTTTGCGCTGTCCTGAGGTGGCTCCTCTTCTCTCACCCGGCTGGTTCCCTTAGCAAACCTCCCAGGAGGTTCTTCCTGTATGCTAACCTGCTCTTTAAGTTTATTACCATTATTATCTGTTGTGGCCAGTTCCTCTAAACCACTCCTTACTGCTTCTGGTACTGTTGGAATCAGTGGTTGCTCTCCACTCCTAAACCTTGGCATGAGCTGATCTATATGCCTTTTCCATATCATGTTACCAAACCCTCTAATTAACACTTTGTAATTCCTAACCCCTAATACCTCCACAATTTTTCCCTCTACCCAAGGGTCACCTTTCCCAAAATTCCTTGCATACACAGCATCATCAACCTTAAAATGCTTCACCACTCCTTGAAAGTCACCAGCAGGCATGTTAGACAATGAAGTGTCCTCTTTAACATGACATTTGACAGCCGATACAGGGACTTTGAAAGTCCTATGAAACATCATTTCTGCTGGTGTCTTATTAGTGGAGGAATGAACAGTTTTCCTATGGTTATATAAGAACCTACATAATCTGGTATTGAGAGATCCTTTTGTAAACTTGTGTAACCCTTCCTTCAATGTCCGTACCGCTCTCTCTGCCAGACCATTTGATGATGGATGGTATGGGGCTGGAGTAATATGTTCAATACTATTCTTACTAAAAAAGCTTCCAGTTCTTGGGATACAAAGTAAGCAGCATTATCTGACACAACTATGTCTGGTAACCCAAAATTACAAAAGGATTTCCTCAGTAACTCAGTAGTCACTGTGGATGTCATAGAACTAGTGACTTGCACATCTAAGAATTTTGAAAAAGAATCCACAATTACCAAAAATATTTGCCCTCAACTGGACCTGCATAGTCTATATGCACTCTAGACCATGGTTTCCCAGTGCTGGGCCAAGATAGGACAGGAGATGAAATTGGCTTAAAATTCTGAAAACAAATGGGACAACTCTTTGTCACTTCTGCAATATCTTGGTCCATCTTTGGCCACCAGACCCACTGCCTAGCTTCTGCTTTCATAGCATTGATACCATTATGACCTATATGCAGATGCTCCAATAACTTACATCTCAACTTTACTGGCACCACCACTCTGTTCCTATACAGTAATACATCATCATGAACAGTCAGATCTGATTTGACTGAATTATAGTCAGATAAAAATACATTATTTTTACCCCAACCATATTTAACATTATTTACTACTTGGGATAATACAGCATCTATCCCAGTTTCCTCTTTGATTTTGTCAAATGATAAATGTTGGAAATCGATGTTTAGTTTGATATCTTTATTATGCACCCCATACCCATCCTGTGGGCGGTAGTCAAAAGATTACAGAGGTACATAATGGGTCCAGGGACTGGACCTCAAAGTTTGATAGCTGAGCAAGTTACAAAGGTAATGAACTCAGATGGTCACAATCATGACAAGTTACAAAGGTATTTGCAGATTACAGAGGTATATATAGGGTCCAGAGACTGGGTCCCAAAGTTTTGATAGCTGAACAAGGTACAATGGTAATTAATTCACTAGTTACAAGGTACAAGGTAAATCGATGGACTCGACTAATCTTATATATTCTGAAGGTGTACCTGACTCTAAGCTGTGATCTTCAATAGGTAATCTACTAAATGCATCTGCAATAACATTTTCCTTGCCAGCCTTGAATGACAACTCATAATCATACTGAGCTAATAACAGAGCCCAACGCTGAATTCTGGCATTTGCATTTACTGGAATATGTTTTCCTTTTCCAAACAACCCTAGCAATAGTTTATGATCTGTGCGAGCAACAAACTTTCTCCCTAGCAAAAAATATCTGAATTTCTTAACAGCAACAGCATACACCAAAGCTAGACCTTCTTTATCAAGTTGAGAATAATTCTGTTCTGCTGGAGAAAGTTTCTTACTAGCAAAATACACAGGTTTTTCCTGGCCATTTACTACCTGAATTAACACACATCCAACACCCACAGAAGAAGCATCAACCTCAATTATTAATGGATGTTCTCCCGTAAAATTAGTCAACAAAGCTGAACACACTAATTGTTTTTTAATCCTTTGAACAGCTTCCTCTTCCACTGTAGACCACTCAAATGTAGCCCCCTTTTTTAACAAATCATACAGTGGTGCCAAAATTAAAGAAAAGTTCTTAATAAACTTACAATAATATGTCACCATCCCCACAAAAGACTGAACTTCCCCTACAGACGTAGGTGAAGGTAAATTCACAAGAGCCTCCACCTTCCCCTGAAATTTCATATCCCAGATATTCAATAGATCTGGTTTTCAACACTGACTTATTCTTATTTAGTACTACATTATGCTTCTGTAAAATACTCAACACCTGCTGGAGTCTAACATCATGCTCAGCTTCTGTGGCACCACATATTATGATATCATCTAAATAGGATGCTACCCCATCCAGTTTAACAAACAATTGGGAAATAAATTTCTGGAAAATACCAGGAGATGAGGAAATTCCAAAGGGTAATCTCTTATATTTAAAAAGGCCCCTGTGGGTATTAATTACTAACAGTTGTTGGCTCCTCTCATCTACAGGTATCTGTAAATAAGCATCATTTAAATCTAATTTTGTAAATATTTTACCTTTACCTACTACAGACAATAATTCCTCAATCCTGGGTAAAGGATATCTTTCACAATGAATTTGCTCATTTACATATTTAAAATCCCCCACAAATTCTCATAGACTTACAGTCAGCCTTCAACACTGGCACAATAGGTACAGACCATTCACTATGCGATATAGGCTCAATAATGCCTTTCTGCACTAGTTTTTCTAATTCTTCCTCAATCATCTCTTTGTGAAAAAATAGTACTGGCCTTGCTTTCACAAACTTAGGGACAGCATCACTTTTCACATGAATTTGTGCCACGAGGCTGGAGATAGGTTTACTAGAATCTACCCTAAAATTATCTAACATTTCTTCAGCACTGTCTAGTTTGTTAATTTTGGTAGATTCATCCAATCCAGCAAGGTAAATCCCTACCTTTTTCATGAGGTCTTTCCCACACAAGTTACTATTATTGGATTTCACTACATAAAACACTTGTGACACCTCTAATTTATTATATCTTACCGGCAAAACCACCTGTCCCAGAAGGTTTATTTTCCCATTATCATATGCAGTTACCCTCCTAGAACATGGTTCAATGAGCCCCTTTACTGCCTCTACCCAGTCTTTGGATAAAGTCGAGATGGACGCCCCACTGTCAATCTCAAAGGGTACCTGTTTATTGTTAATGATAAACCCATATTTCTCTGCCTTCATGGAAAACACACTATCCTCTAAGGCATATAAGCTCATCACTTCCTCATCTGCCGAACTATCACCGCCATCCAGCACCTTAATTGACTTTGTTCTAGGATATCTCGGTGACTGCTGTGTCCTTGCTGTCCTGTTTTTTTCAATACTCGATTTTGATACAGCCTTAGGAGACACTTTTGAAAATTTCTCACTACACACTCTTCTCAAGTGGCCTTTCTTATGACACTTATTACAGAAAAAGTATTTAAACCTACAAGTACTACTACTGTGCTGGAACCCACAATGTTTACATTTCACAGCATTAATCACTTGTACCGCAGGAGCAGAATTCTGATCTGTAACAAATGCCTGTTCCAAATTCAAAAGTTTGTCAAATAGTTTTGCAGACTGCACACTTTGCAAATCCAAATTTTCTGCAACTAGGTGAGGAAAATACACTTCATCCACCACCGCCATAAACAACTGGTCCCTCACTCTGGGGTCAAATTGTCCCCCAAAGGTACAGTTCACAGCCAACGCTTTTAAATCTGTATATAATTCATGCGAGGACTCACCCTGTCGTTTCTTCCTCTGCTGAAAAGCCAACAAACTGCGGTGGTAGGCTGGTTTCACTGCATAATAACTTTTCAGTGCCGTGACCAAGTCGTCGTAACGCTTCGTGTGTGGTAAATCTGGTGCACACACATTACCTAAAACACTAAGTTTCTGATCCCAGGGACACTAGCAAGAAATTCCTCTTGTTATCTTGCTTTTTAATTCCTAAGTGAGCGAAATTGGCTTCCAACAAGCTTAGCCAAAGCTCCAAAGAAATCTTACGTGGGTCGAAAGGTTCCAATCTTCCTTGTGCTGCTGCCATTCTGCCACTTGTTGCTGCTGTATCACTGTTCTGCTGCAATGTCCTCGGCTGGCAATATCCCCACTACTTCAGGCCACAGTGGCCACTATCCTTGGCTCTGATGATCCAATCCTCGTCGCCACTGTAGTGGTTGTAGGTTATTGAAAAGCTGAGTAACCATAACAATGTACTCTCCAAGGCCGCTCCATAACAACAACAACAATAACAAAACAATTATAAATGACTGAACCAAACAAACAGTATTCAATCCTCCTACTGCTCCCAACCCCTTACATTATCTTCCCAGTTTATATATTTAGGACATGGCTGACTTGGTCCCACCTTATGTTTTTGTTAGTGAAGTTGAATTTGGTGAAGGTTCCCTCGTGACTGATCAAATTTTGTTGGTCTGTGGCCCCGCGCATACATGTCAGAACCTCTATTGTGTTGTGATCTGAGTATATTGTTTTTGATATGTTAATATTTCGTATCAGATCATCATTGTTAGTGTATTCTCCATTCTTGTTGGCTCTATTAGTTGCTGGTTTAAGGTGAATTTGGTGCAGAGATTTAAAAGTTCGTGTGTGTGCGAGTTTTTATCTGAGCTGCCTCCTGGGGTTATCTCTGCTACAGCATTATTTGCTACATTCCTCCATTTTAGGTGCCTTGGGTTGAAATCCTCCAGGAGCAAGATGTTTGGGGCAGGAGCTGGAAGATTTTCCAGACAGTTTTCTATTTTTAAAAGCTGTTCCTTTAATTGTTGGGAAGTTGCATCCGAAGGTTTGTATACAACCACAATGTCCAGGTTTGAGTTCTCGATCTTTACTGCCAAAACTTCAACTACATCATTTGAGGCATTTAGTAGTTCCGAGCATATCAGTGACTCTGTAACGTACAGGCTAACCCCCCTTTCCCTTTTGCCTGTTCACTCTATCGCATCTATAGAGGTTATAACCCGGGATCCATATTGCATTGTCAAAGTGATCCTTAATGTGGGTCTCTGTGAAAACCGCGAACGGATGAAAGGCATTCTGTTGTTCGTTGCTGGCTTTAGACCCTGTATATTTGCAATGAATGTCGTCTTGTTGGTGGTATGGGGGGGAAGTGGTCTTTTCTTCCTGGCACTAATATCTGGTTTTTTTTTTAGTGGAGGCCATTGACTGTGATTCCAGTCCAGAAATGATCGGAGTTGGTGAAAGATTTCTGTCATTTCCTGCCAGCTTTTTTTACTTCCAGGAGCTGAAAACCTCTCTGGGATGGTTGTGGCTACCCTGGTTTTCCCATGGTCTGGATGTTCTGTATCTTCTTGTCCCCTTTAGGTGGTGAGCCTGACAATATAAGTTATAGCACTGTCTTTCCTGAACTGAAGAGTGACACATTTCAGGGTGGAAAAGCTAACAGGAAGGAAGGTTGCATTTTCCTGTTGTCATATGGGCACGGCATTTTCTGGGGTGGTCAAAGTCGCACGTCCCATCTGTTTTTCCAGATATTCCATGCCTGTAGATACCTAATGCATAGAATTTGCATAGATCTGATTTCTGTTTGCCTTGGTTTTTCGTGGCTGTATTCCCTACTGGTGCGTGTTTTTCTGTCTCTTTACTATCTTCAGCACTTGTACTAACAATGGTGCCTTCACCTGTATTCTCTGGTATTTTATCTTCACTATTCCTTGGGACATCCCCTTGTTTATCTTCCGTGGTATTGCTAGTTTGTAACATTGATTTTTGCATGTGCTTGTCTACACCTGTTTCCCCACTAGAGCTCCTGTCTCCCTCCGGGCCACCAACTTTCATTACTCCATTCTTACAGTTACTGTCTACCAAGACGGCATCTGCACCAGGGGCGATAACACCATCTGGCCCAGTTCTTTTATTTTCCCATCTGCTGTCAGATTGGCTTGAAACTTAACTCGTGTTTCTTCGTGGAAGTTTTGAATTAGTTTTTGGCTGTGCATTTCCTAGTGTGTCATTTTTATTGAAGAATTGTAGTTAGGTTAAGTAGAGTTTCCTGACGCGGGTCTGTCATATCATGACCCGCAGCTGATGCTTTTGATGCTCTGACCGAGATCTTCCGCTGGCTTACCGGTCCACCTCTTTAAAACTTATGCTTATAATTTTTAGAGAATTGTAATATTGATAACGGCTTGACAAAGCTCCTGGAGAGCGAAACGTTGCCACAATAAAATTTCGCATTAGTTGCATCTGTGTCATTTTGCCTAATTTATTGAGGAAATTGGAAACTTAATTTGAATGTGAAAACTTGTGAATGCCTCTTCCGATTGGCATCAAATCTCTAACGGCCTTATAAACTTAAGCCTCGCGCTGCACCATTTGAATTGCGTGTATTGAGGTGCAGGGGACATGAATATGTTTCTCAAATTTCTCGTCAACCGAAATCCTTCTAGTTACAGGCTAGGTTTTACCTGGAGTTTATCTGGAGAGGGTTTCGGGGTCAACGCCCCGCGGCTCGGTCTGAGACCAGGCCTCATGATGGATCAAGGTCTAATCAACCAGGCTGTTACTGCTGGCCGCATGCAGACTGACGTACGAACCACAGCCCAGTTGGTCAGGTACTGACTTTAGGTGCCTGTCCAGTGCCTGCTTGAAGACAGCCAGGGGTCTATTGGTAATCCCCCTTATATTTGCTGGGAGGCAGTTGGACAGTCTTGGGCTCTGGACACTTATTGTGTTGTCTCTCAATGTACTCGTGGCACCCCTGCTTTTCATTGGAGGAATGTTGCATCTCCTGCCGAGTCTTTTGCTGTCATATGGAGTGATTTTCGTGTGCAAGTTTGGTACTAATTCCTCTAGAATTTTCCAAGTGTATATTATCATGTATCTCTCGCCTGCATTCCATGGAATACACATCAATGGCCTACAACCGTTCTCAGTAATTTAGGTGCCTTATCGTGCTTGTGTGTGCCGTGAAAGTTCTTCGTACACTCTCCAGGTCAGCAATGTCGCCAGCCTTGAAGGGGGCAGTTAGTGTACAGCAGTATTCCAGCCTAGAGAGAACAAGTGATTTGAAGAGAATCATCATGGGCTTGGTGTCCCTAGTTTTGAAGGTTCCCATTATCCATCCTATCATTTTCCTAGCAGATGTGGTAGATACAGTGTTGTGGTCTTTGAAGTCGAGATCATCTGATATTATCACTCCCAGGTCCTTCATATTACTTTTTCGTTCTATTGTATGGTTCTATTGTATGATATATTTTTAATTTCCTAAAGTTATCCATATCTGAGTAATTGAAATTTCTCCTCATTGAACTTCATATAGTTTTGAGTGGCCCATTTGAAGATTTGGTTTATGTCCACTTGGAGTCTTGTGGTGTCTTCGACGGAGGTCACTGCCGTGGCAATCCGGGTGTCATCCGCAAAGAAAGACACGGAGCTATGGCATACATCTGTCTATGTCAAATATGAGGATGAGGAATAGAATGGGAGCGAGTACTGTGCCTTGTGGAACAGAGCTTTTCACCGTAGCTGCCTCGGACTTTATTCTGTTTAATATTACTCTTTGTGTTCTATTTGTCAGAAGTTATAGATCCATCTACCAACTTTTCCTGTTATTCCTTTATCACGCATTTTGTGCGCTATTACTACATCTGTATTTTATTTATCCTCTACAGCATCCAGGACTTTGTCATAGTGGTCCAGGAGCTGGGACAGGCAGGAGCGACCTGCTCTAAACCCGTATTGCCCTGGGTTGTGCAATTGATGGGTATCTAGGTGGTTGGCGATCTTGCTTCTTAGAACCCTCTCAAAGATTTTTTTTTTATATGGGATGTTAGTGCTATCGGTCTGTAGTTCTTTGCAATTGCTTTACTACCACCTTTTAGAGTGGGGCTATGTCTGTTGTTTTTTGTGAGTATGGGATGATCCCTGTGTCCATGCTCCTCTCTATAGAATGCTGAAGGCATGCTACAAGGGCTTTTGCAATTCTTGAGGAACACGGAGTTCCTTGAGTCTGGGCCTGGGGCAGAGTGCATGGATTAGATTTTTAGATTTTGCCACCAAAGTGGCTAGTTTATTGTGCACCCCATATCCATCCTGTGGACGGTAGCGCAAGAGCATATGGATACACAAAAGGCCTAGGCACTAAGCCCCAAAGGGGTTAACAATTGTACATTTGGGTTTATATCTACATTTCAATTATCTGTTACAAGCAAATTTAGGAAATTTGCTTAGTACAATTAGTATCTTATTTCATGAATAAGATATCTTGACATGTCACATAGGTTATTATACTGTCTATCTCTATATTCCTCAATAAGTGGACAATTAAGCACATAGTGTTCAAGACAAGGGGACACAACTGGAAGCTGAAGACTCAGATGAGTCAAAGGGATGTTAGGAAGCATTTCTTCAGCCACAGAGTAGTCAGGAAGTGGAATAGTCTAGATATAGTGGAGGCAGGAACCATACATAGTTTTAAGACGAGGTATGATAAAGCTCATGGAGCAGGGAGTGCAGAGACCCAGTAGCAGACAGCGAAGAGGCGGGGCCAGGAGCTGAGTCTCGACCCCTGCAACCACAATTAGGCGAGTACAGTGACCATATGCCTGATCACATAATTTGCATTTAGTTTGATCATCATCGGTATCTCCCAAACTGCCAGAAGTACCTGTAGCCAAGCCTAAGCCTGCCCACTACAACATCAGTCAGTCTGTTCACATTGCAAGTTGCTCCACAAACATGCCCATCTATGCTTGCATTATCATGAGCACAGATAGGCATGTTCATGGAAATTAATTTGGATTTATATCTACAGTTAATTTATCTGTTACAAGCAAATTTGCTTAGTATAAGTGGTATCCTACCTTCACCAATAAGATATCTTGACATGTCACATAGGTTATTATACTGTCTATCTCTATATTCCTCAATAAGTGGACATTTCAGCACATAGTGTTCAAGACAGTGACCATGGGCATGTCATTTATTGCCTTTTCAAAGTCTTGTGGAGTTAGGACAATATCCGAGATTTTTGAGATGACCAAATTTTGGGTCTCGTTCATAAGGAATTCATTTGGATTGTCGACCCTTAGTCTGGGCAGCGGCTCGCTGAACACCGAGTCGTATTGGGACTTTAGTATCTCACTCATTTCTTGGCTGTCATCTGTGTGTCCCATCTCGCCTATGCATGGGCTCAATACTGGATGTTTTTCCCTTAGATTTGGCATAAGAGAAGTACTATTTTGTTTTTTTTTGTTTTTTTCAGTTTCCTTTATGGCTTTTAGTTCTTCCTGCGATTCTTGTTTCCTGTAAAATTCCTCCAGCTTAAGTTCAATATTTGCAATTTCATCGACCAGTGCCTCCATTCGTATTTCAGATATTTTGGGCCCCCTCTCAGCAGCTCTGTGACTCTTTGCATTCGTCTGTATAGGAGCATCTCTCTCTTTCTAGTTTACATCTTCTGATCCACCATGAAGCCTGGTCACAGACCAGGCCGCGGGGGGCGTTGACCCCGGAACTCTCTCCAGGTAAACTCCAGGTTAATGGAATGTCTTGAGCAGATCTCAAGAACAACAGAATTCATTTTTCTAGGCAAATGTTCGGATCCGTGTTGTTTAGGATATCTTAACAGCTTGTTTCATTTAGGACATGGTTGACTTGTTCCCATTCTATGTTTTTGTTATTGAAATTGAATTTTGTGAAGAGACCCTTAGGTAAGGTTTATCAGGAAACAGGACGAGTGTTTCCTAAACTGAATCTTAGTCATATGATGACCCACAGCTGGAACTTTGGGTCATATGTCCGAGGCCTTCTACTGGCTTACCAGTCCATCCCTGATAAAAATAATAATGATAATCTATATTTATACAAGTACATGTACAAGGTATACAGGCCTAGCTGACATGGACAGCAGGTGTCTTAAGGAAACGCTCCAGGCTCGTGGCCTGATAGGCAATGCTCTCACTTCACACGCTGAGAGTCCGGGTTCGATTCCCGGCAAGGGCGAAAACATTAAGCGTGTTTCCTTACACCCGTTGTCCATGTTAACCCATCAGTAAAATGGGTACCTGGGCGTTAGTCGACTTTTATGGGTCGCATCCTGGGACAAATTGACCTGCGGCAAGGTCTGTGACCAGGCCTCATGTTGGATCAGAGCCTGATCAACCAGGCTGTGTACATAGCAAACCAAAACTGTAATTCCACATTGTAACCTTTACAAAGAAATAAATCTTTTAGATAAATGCAAAGTTCTGAAGCTCGTGAATGTTCATTACCCTAGCACTTATAAGCTAAATAATATTTGAACTTAACCGTACAGAATGCGATAAGGACTTAGGGTTATGGTAAGCAGCAACCTGGAATACTGCTGTACACTAACTGCCCCCTTCAAGGAAGGCGAAATTGCCGACCTAGATTGTGTACGAAGAACTTTCATGGCACAAACAAGTACGATAAAGCACCTAAATTACTGGGAACGGTTGAAGTCCCTTGATTTGTATTCCCTGGAACGCAGATGAGAGAGATACATGATAATATACACTTGGAAAAACCTCGGGATTAGTACCAAACTTGCACACGAAAATCACTTCTTATGAAAGCAAAAAACTCGGCAGGAGATGCAACATTTCCCAATGAAAAGCAGGGCGCCATGAGTACACAGAGACAATAAGTGTCAGGGCCCAAGACTGTTCAACTGCCTCCCGGCATACATAAGGGGATTACCAAAGACCCCAGGCTGTCTTCAAGAAGGCACTGGACAGGCACCAGCCGGGCTGTGGTTCGTATGTTTGCGTGCAGCCAACAGTAACAGCCTGGTTGATCAGACCCTGATCCACCATGAGGCCTGGTCTCAGACCGGCCGCAGGGCGTTGACTCCCGAAACCCTCTCTAGATATATTCCAGGTATGCTCTCTGCCAATTCCTAGGTACCTTCCCTTTTCCATACATTTATTAAATAAAAGCAACAACCATTCCAAAACTATATTCCCACCTGCTTTTAATATTTCTGTCCTTATCTCATCAATCGCAGCTGCTATATACCCCTTTCATTCTACTCACTACCTCATGCACCTTTCCCATATTTACAACTGGCTCTTCCCGCTCCTATAAGATGTTATACCTCCCTGCACAATGCATGAAATCACAGCTTCCTTATCTTCATCAACATTTAACAGTTCCTGAAAATATTTGCTCCATCTTCCCGATACTTCCAACTCTCCATCTATTAACTCTCCTCCTATTTTTAACTGTCACATCCATTTGTTCCCTAGGCTTAAGTTATTAATCTCATTCCAAAACGTTTTCTTATTCTCAGCCAGATTTGTTGATAGCATCTCACTCTCTCATTTACTCTCCTTCTACATTGCTTCAACACTTTCTTAACCTC
>WNWK01011090.1:0-66460 GCA_009830355.1 Cherax destructor | reverse complement strand
TTGGCGAAACATCCAGAGACCTACAAACACGCATTTCAGAACACCAGTACGCAGGCAGATCTGACGACTCAAGAAATGCCTGTGTTCAACACCGAAATTTACACAACCATTTAATCAACTACAGAAACGCAAGACTCATCGCCAGAGAAGACAACACGCAATACCGAAGAATCCTAGAATCATCACTCGTCTGTATATCCAACAACTTCAACCAGAACAACGGCTTCTACAACATAGCTGAACCTATTGCCAAGAAACTTCTTCAACGCTATCCCACCTAGAACTCAAGAATGGTACACTGCAGGTCCTTTAAGTCACACAATGTTTTTAACTATCACACTACTTTTAAGACTGTGACATGCAGCTTTCTCCACCTGACCCAGCAATCTCCACCTGACTGTACCCTATATATATCTCCATGTTGCTCATTTTCCAGGTAGATCTGTCTGTGACTCGATAAAGCCCACTGCGTGGGCGAAACGTTGTCAATAAAGGATCACATTATACTGCTTATGTGTTTATTTTTCCATTGTGTCGGTATTTTATACCATTTATTTCCAGAGGTTAACCTTACTGACCAATATGTTCAGCTTAAAAGAGAAGTAAAAAAGGGGATTAGAAAAGCTAAACGTGACTATGAAAGGAAAAAGTAGGACCTCTGAAAATTGGGAATGGACAGCTGACGGATAACGAACTGGAAATGTGTTCCATATTTAAATGACTATTTTTTGTCAGTTTTTACACAGGAAGACGTAAATGAGATTCCAGAAATTAGCAATTATTCAGTTCCTGATGAATTCAATTTAATTAATATTGCTGTCACGAGGGACATGGTTATCAAACAGATAGACAAACTGAAGCAAAATAAGTCCCCGGGACCCGACGAGTTGTTTTCCAGGGTACTTAAATAATGCAAGATGCAACTTAGTCAGCCATTAACGAATGTATTTAATGCGTCCATCCTTACTGGTGTTGTGCCAGAGATGTGGAAGATGGCTAATGTGGTTCCTATATTCAAATCAGGGGATAAGTCCATTCCTTCAAATTACTGTCCAATAAGCCTGACGTCTATAGTAGGCAAATTATTAGAATCAATTATAGCTGATATTATTAGAAGTCACCTTAAAGAGCATAATTTGATTAATGAATCTCAGCATGGGTTCACGATAGGTCGCTCCTGCCTGATAAATTTACTGACGTTCTTCAATAGAACATTTGAGGCAGTAGACAGTGATAAAGAATATGATATTGTTTATTTGGATTTTAGTAAAGCCTTCGATAGAGTACCTCACAAGAGACTCTTAAGAAAAGTGGCAGCTCATGGTATAGAAGGTAAAGATCTAGCATGGATAGAAGCATGGCTTACCAACATAAAGCAGAGAGTTTCCATAAATTTGGTCAAATCTGAATGGGTATTAGTCACTAGTGGCGTTCCACAGGGATCAGTTTTAAGCCCTCTGCTGTTCATAATTTACATTAATGACCTTGATGAGGGAATTAAAAGTGACATGATCAAATTTGCTGATGATACAAAAATAGGCCGTATGATTCATTCTGAGGAGGATACCAATGAACTCCAGGAGGATTTGGACAAATTAATGTCTTAGTCTGAAAAATGGTAATGAAAATAACCCTCGAAGTTATAAACTAGGTGAAGTAGAGCTTGATCATACAGAATGTGAAAAAGACTTGGGAGTCATGGTGAGCAGAAATCTAAAGCCAAGACAACAGTGCCTAAGTGTGCGCAACAAGGCTAACAGATTACTAGGATTTATTTCAAGAAGTATAAGTAACAGAAGTCCAAAAGTTATTTTACAGCTCTGTACATCACTAGTGAGGCCTCATTTAGATTATGCCACTCAGTTTTGGTCTCCTTACTACAGGATGGATATAGACTCATTGGAGAACATACAGAGAAGAATGACTAAAATGATTTACTGTATAAGGAATTTCCCGTATGAAGATAGACTTAGAGCGTTGAATCTCCACTCTCTGGAGAGACGAAGAATGAGGGGAGATATCATCGAGGTGTACAAGTGGATGATGGGGATAAACAAAGGTGATATTAATAAAGTACTGAGGGTGTCGAACCAGATAAGAACCAGAAATAATGGATTTAAGTTGGATAAATTTAGATTTAGAAGGGCCATAGGTAAGTACTGGTTTTCAAACAGAGTTGTGGATGCGTGGAACGGTCTTGCGAGTAGGGTGATCGAGGCTAGGACTTTGGGTAGCTTTAAAAAGAGATTGGACAAATATATGAGTGGGAGGGGCTGAGTTTGATTGGTGTCGTGGGTTCGGGAGTAAATTCTTGGGTAGTTTAGGGTAGGGGTGGTTTTGATAAGGACTTGCCTTGTATGGGCCAGTAGGCCTTCTGCAGTGTTCCTCCATTCTTATGTTATTATGTAATGTTCTTGTATATTACCATTATTGTATACTGACGAAGTGTTCTTTTATGTTGCTGTATTTTCCTGTGACACCTTCCACAATAGTTTCTCCCACATTGGCATCCATGTCTCCCACAACAATTATGTTCACTCAAAATTCCCAAAACATTCACTAAACATTTCTCAGAATCCACGTCCCACTCTCCTCAACACTTGTCTTCTCTAAACCATATTAATACAAATAACACAATACATAACACACACACAAATAATATCTCTCCAGTAATAAAGTTGATTATCATGGTAGTCTTTATCTTTTGACAAAAATTTTTACTCCTGGCAGATTCGATTCATTGTTTGTCTCCTATACCACTATTTTATGCACTTATATGTTGCTGTGATCAACACTTGCAAAACCTAGCAACAAAAAATATTCTTTTGCGCTTTATATATTAAGTTGAGCTAAGTTATTTTGATCCATACATCCTCTTCCCTTCTTAGCGTGTGTGTTCTTTATTAAACATTGTCTTCCACATCATTCTGTCAATCAAAGTTTTAATATACACATTTCCTGGTATAATCAGTAGACAATACACAAACTTCTGTTGTTCATATTACTTAACAAAAACATTTTGCAATTTTAACATTGTGTCCGACTGCTGTTGAACACAGCACTCCCACACCCTTCCTGTACTCTCCCACAGCACTCCCACACCCTTTCTGTACTCTCGCACAGCACTCCCACACCCTGTACTCTCCCACAGCACTCCCACATCCTTCCTGTACTCTCTACAGCACTCCCACACCCTTCCTGTACTCTCCCACAGCACTCCCACACCCTTCCTGTACTCTCCCACAGCACTCCCACACCCTTCCTGTACTCTCCCACAGCACTCCCACACCCTTCCTGTACTCTCCCACAGCACTCCAACACCCTTCCTGTACTCTCCCACAGCACTCCAACACTTACTGTACTCTCCCACAGCACTCCCACACCCTTCCTGTACTCTCCCACAGCACTCCCACACCATTCCTGTACTCTCCCACACCCTTCCTGTACTCTCCCAGAGCACTCCCACACCCTTCCTGTACTCTCCCACAGCACTCCCACACCCTTCCTGTACTCTCCCACAGCACTCCCACACCCTTCCTGTACTCTCCCTCAGCACTCCCACACCCTTACTGTACTCTCCCAGAGCACTCCCACACCCTTACTGTACTCTCACAGAGCACTCCCACACCCTGTACTCTCCCACAGCACTCCCACACCCTTCCTGTACTCTCCCACAACACTCCCACACCCTTCCTGTACTCTCCCACAGCACTCACACACCCTTCCTGTACTCTCCCTCAGCACTCCCACACCCTTCCTGTACTCTCCCAGAGCACTCCCACACCCTTCCTGTACTTTCCCATAGCACTGCAACACCCTTCCTGTACTCTCCCAGAACACTCCCACACCCTTCCTGAACTCCACCACAGCACTCCCACACCTATCCTGTACTCTCCCAGACCTCTCCAACACCCATCCTGTACTCTCCCAAAGCTCTCCAACACTCATCTTGTATTCTTGCAGAACTCTCCAACACCCATCCTGTACTCTCCCAGAACTCTCCAACACGAATCCTGTGTTGGAGCTCTCCAACACCCATCCTGTACTCTCCCAGATCTCTCCAACACCCATCCTGTACTCTCCCAGACCTCTCCAACACCCATTTTGTACTCTCGCAGATTTCTCCAACACCAATCTTGTACTCTCGCAGACTTCTCCAACACATATCTTGTACTCTCTCAGAACTCTACAACACCCGTCTTGTGGGGTTTAGCATACAAACAAGCTAAGTCAAAAATAATGTGAAGTGTAGATAACACTTACCTTGATGACGACTCAACATTCAGCAGGCGCTTCCACAACATTCTTGGAGTCGTCGATGCTACCGCAATTGGGCTGTCTGATAAAATGTTGTACCTTTCGACAGGTATCCGGTGACTTGATTGAAGAATAGTGTCTTTAAGAATGCCACACGTCCTTCATTCAATCAGGAAATTCGTAACACTCGCACTGTCACTAAGTTCTTCAATACTAGTTTATTTTTTCATCTCACAATAATGTCATAAGAAGCTGCGCCCACTTCTTTTTTATTTTTATTGTTAAGATGAAGATTGAGAGAGGTCGAGGGCACACTGTAAAGGTTCCTTTGTTGCAAGGTTCCTTTGTTGCAAGGTTCCTTTGTTGCAAGGTCAGCACGGGCGTAACGCTCCTCAGTCCGTGCTTAATATCAATCTGACTTGGGGTGCGCCTCGCCCCTTGGCGCAGCACTATATTGCTGACACCAGTGTGTTCCCTTCTTTGCCAAACTGCAACAATTTGCAACACAAATGCTTGATTTCTTGATATGTCTCGATCACCGAGAGTTCATTATTGTCCCACATGTGAATAAAGTGAGGTAGAAGTTTTCCTGTACCTTTCCTGTTGCGGTACAGAGATTAATCACTTTCGTTAACTCACATTGGTTGCAACACTGGTCTCTTGCAAAGAGGTGCGAGTGACTTGTGACTGGTACACGCTGGTAAAGCATCTGTTTTAATTACTTGATGCGGAAGCCAACAAGACTCCAATGCACCTTCAGAGAGGGTCGTCCCTCAGGGCTGAAAGGGGCATATACCCCCCTCCTGGAGAAATTTCTCCACACGTCTTGTACTCTACCAGAACTCTCCAACACCCATCCTGTACTCTCCCAGAACTCTCCAACACCCATCCTGTACTCTCCCAGAACTCTCCAATACCCATCCTGTACTCTACCAGAACTCTCCATTACCCATCTTGTACTCTCTCAGAAATTCTTCAACACCCATCCTGTACTCTCCCAGAGCTCTCTAACACCCATCCTGTACTCTCCCAGAACTCTCCAACATCAATCCTGTACTCTCCCAGAACTCTCCAACACCTATCCTGTACTCTCCCAGAACTCTCCAACACCCATCCAGTACTCTCCCAGAACTCTCCAACACCCATCATGTACTCTCCCAGAACTCTCCATCACCCATCCTGTACTCTCCCAGAGCTCTCTAACACCCAACAGTGTTGAAGAAGGAGGTTCTACTGCTTCAGGAGGAAAATAGGAGGCTGAAGCTTCGCCTAGATGCGTTTGGGAGTGAATGTGAGATGGTTGGTGCTGGTGAGGAGGAAATGGTTACCAACAGTGAGAGTGGCAGCCTCTTTAAGTGGCAAGTGGTTCACAATTCAGGAAGAAGGAAGATAAGGAAGGTTAACAGACAAGATGTGAAGGTAGGAAATCGATTCTCTGTTGTCCAGGACGAGTGTACTTCAGTGGTTAGTAAGGTTAAAGGTACCACTGACTCCCCTGCTAATCAAGGTAAGACATATGGACCGTGCTTTTTGTAACAGAGATAGGAAGGTCAGATAGAGAGTGTGCCTCCCAGGAGCTGGTGTTGGTGACATAGTCAGAAGGTTGGATAATATTTTGTCAGGTAATGGGATCAAGCCCATTATCTGTAACTATAACTGAATGGAAACCTGCTTCCCTTGTATATAATAATAATAATAATAATAATAAATCTTAATTTCTACAAGTACATGATACAACTTACAGACCATAGCTGACATCGATGACATGCTACATAGAAAGCCCTTGGTTATGTAGAGCAAAACGTCGTGGTAAGCTCCTCTCTTCTATGTGTGGGTTATTTGTGTATTGTTCCAGTTACGGTATTGTGGCTTTTTGTTATTTATACAGAGCATTTTGAGTATATGTGAAACAAATTGTATAATCTGAAGATCCTAGAGTCAATTATCACTGATTCACACCTCGGTTTCAACATCTAACAAGGCCAGCGGAAACTGAAGTTTCGCCCACTACTTTGCAAGAAACGTCGTGAAATGTGACTTAATACAGGTATATCATTTTGTTGCAAAAGTTATTCGGTTGATGTGTGCCTCAGGCACTATACTCATCCTTAGGTTTTTTTCTTTCCTTGAGTATGGTTTGCAGCCTCTGTCCCAAAGTCTATACTCTGTGTCTAGTCTTTTTTCTCTTTCCCTCATCATATGTAAATTTGAGAGTCTATATGAAGCTCGATTCCACCCCGTCGTCATCGTGTTCGTTTCACATTGTTACCAAAATGAGACTGAAGTATTTCCTGGCATCTCTGTAGCCGATCTGTGTTTTTATTAGCGTTTATCTGTGCCCCATCCTTCCCCTTGCCTCATCTATGCCCCATCCTTCCCTTGCCTCATCTGTGCCCCATCCTTCCCCTTGCCTCATCTGTGCCCCATCCTTCCCCTTGCCTCATCTGTGCCCCATCCTTCCCCTTGCCTCATCTGTGCCCCATCCTTCCCCTTGCCTCATCTGTGCCCCATCCTTCCCCTTGCCTCATCTGATTATCTTCTGTGTGTGTGTGTTTACATGTTTAATAAATGAAGGAATCGTTTCCCCGAGACTATAATCTCTTTCAAAGAAGACTTGTGATATACCTGTGACCGGTTTCGAGAATTACATGGTTTGAATAGAGGCACTGAGAGTGTGAGTGAAGAACACATTATAACAGTGCTAATGAACGCTGAGTGTGTGAGTGAAGAACACATTATAACAGTGTTAATGAACGCTGAGTGTGTATGTGAGTGAAGAACACATTATAACAGTGTTAATGAACACTGAGTATGTATGTGAGTGAAGAACACATTAATAACAGTGCTGATACTGATCACGTTATAACTTGATAAAGTTTATTTTCTTCACCATTATAAACTGTCCATCACACAGCGTCAGTTATTAATGTTTGGTACTTAAGGTAATATTTCTGGTACCTGATGTGTTTTAAACATTATTCAGCATTGTTCAACTGTGATACAGAGAAATGATTGTTGAACAGTTGAACAATGCTGAATAATGTTTAAAACACATCAAGTACCAGAAATATTGAACTACAAGATCAGTTAGAAATAACTGATCATCGTTACGTTTACAAGTTTCACTTAAAGTTCATGAATGGCTGCAATTTTATGTATACTTATTCGAGTGTGTTTACATGTGCCAGCAAACATTCTAGTGTTTACATGTGTCAGCAAACATTCTAGTGTTTACATGTGTCAGCAAACATTCAGCTTCTTGAATCTAACGAGTCAAAGATTCGATAAAAGAATTATTGATATCATTTTATGCTCCCTCGTGCGACTACAAATTACAATAATTGATGTCAACATCTAACAACAAATTTGAGAAACAGTGCCAGTAATGGCACGGAGAAGCTACACTAGGCATGGTTAATGTCTTCTGAAGTTTACACCTTCACCTGATTCTCTTCGCATCTCCAGTCCTTGTTTTCTTGAGAAGAATGTATCTACATAACACAAGCCTTTACACGTCTTCAGTTTCCAGCTTTCTTCATCCGGGATTGCAGACTCAACTCACAAGCTATCCTCAATAAACCGCCCATGGAACAGCCCTCTAAGCAGTTCACAGTGCTCCCATGTGCTGATGATGCCACAATACTCGCCAGGCACTTGCTATGAGTAACATAAATGATTCTACCATAAACACATCATCTATCAAAGACCTCACTACGAAACGCAGCCCCACACCTCTAACTTCCACAGCAGCGTCTACACCATCCCCTGTGGAGTCTGTCCCATGAAATATGTAGGCGAAACAGACAGAGCACCGAAATGCCAGTATGGGCCAACAGGCCTGCTGCAGTGTTCCTCCTTTCTTATGTTCTTATGTTCTTATGTAACAGAGATGACTTAAGGTACACCTGTGTCCTCCACAGAGACTCCACGTTGGCATTTGATGAACTGGGATGAAGCACAACTCGTTCTCATCCAACAAGACCTTAGACGCCGACGGTGTCTCGCTAATCGCCGTCACCGACACAATAGAACGTAACACTGGAAACCACAAAATTTCTAATACATTAACATACATGATACTCAAGCAGGCAAAGCAGCACCTACCCAGCAACACAGGAGTCACATGATCTCATCGTCTACCCGTCCTCATCCCAATATAATATTCTTCAGGTCACCAGCGTCACTCACCTCACTCTCCGTCTGTATATATATACTGTCTTTTAACCTCTGTATGTTAGAAGTGATCAAGGTCTCAGGGCTGAAACGTTTTCTAATAAATATGTCCTAGTGTTTCCTTACGTGTTTTTCTAAACCAACTTGTCGGTCTTTATTACCCAGGTTTATACCACCTTACACATTCACCTGTATTTACCCTATACTCCCCACACACACTATACTCCCCACACACACTATACTCCCCACACACACTATACTCCCCACACACACTATACTCCCCACACACACTATACTCCCCACACACACTATACTCCCCCCACACACTGAACACTCTTAACAATGTGCTCAACACTCACACACATATTCAACACTCTTTGAACATGAGTATTAATGTTCTACACTCACTCACTCACTCAACTAAAAAAAAATAGCTTCTTATCATAGAAGAAAACAAGGAACTGTTATAGTACATTTGAGGGGGACGTTGAGAGCTGTGAACCCCAAACACAGCACTTGAGGGGAACGTTGAGAGCTGTGAACCCCAAACACAGCACTTGAGGGGGACGTTGAGAGCTGTGAACCCCAAACACAGCATTTCCTCAGAGAGGAACTTAACTCTTCAAATGTAGCCTCCCCATGGAGCACTACCCATATATGATATTACAACAAATGTTTTATTATTCTTATATATAGACAGATGTAATTACAGAGGAGGACACACAAAAATCTGTGCTCTGTAAATACACCCACCCGGGTAGTCTGGTACCGTAGTCCAGCCAGAAGAGAAGAACTTCCCGTCCGGTTACACCACCATGGTGAGGCCAATTATTTTAAATTTTAGTCCTCTATTTATATGTCATAGTTTTTAACTTGTTAATATAAGTTTTATGCATGTTTATGTATATAGCATCGACTTATTTGTATTTTCTGTGTTAACATATATAACTGTGTGATGTGTGAATGTATGGTGTTACCGTGTATGACAGCGTGATATCTGTATCTCTAGTGTTAACTTTATTATGGTGGGTGAAATATATAAGAATTCTAACGATACAAATAATATATATTTGTACCTTATTTGTATTGTTAAGAGATAAGTAAATAATGAATCTAAAGGTCACTGGAATTCAGTACGAAACAACAATTACTAGTTTATATAGAGGTACTGAGTGTGTATGTGAGTGAAGAACATATTATAACAATGTTAATGAGTGCCAAGTGTCTGATCAGTTTTAGCACTGTTATAATGTGAAGAACACATTATAACAGTGTTAATGAACACTGAGTGTGTATGTGAGTGAAGAACACATTATAACAGTGTTAATGAACGCTGAGTGTGTATGTGAGTGAAGAACACATTATAACAGTGTTAATGAACGCTGAGTGTGTATGTGAGTGAAGAACACATTATAACAGTGTTAATGAACACTGAGTGTGTATGTGAGTGAAGAACACATTGTAACAGTGTTAATGAACACTGAGTGTGTATGTGAGTGAAGAACACATTATAACAGTGTTAATGAACGCTGAGTGTGTATGTGAGTGAAGAACACATTATAACAGTGTTAATGAACGCTGAGTGTGTATGTGAGTGAAGAACACATTATAACAGTGTTAATGAACACTGAGTGTGTATGTGAGTGAAGAACACATTATAACAGTGTTAATGAACGCTGAGTGTGTGATCAGTCTCAGACTGTTATAATGTGAAGAACACATTATAACTGTGCTGAGACTGATCAAGTTATGACTTGATAAATTTTCTTTTCTTCACCATTATAAACTGTCCATCACACAGTGTATTTCGTCAGTTATTAATGTTTGGTACTTTAGGTAATATTTCTGGTACCTGATGTGTTTAGATGTGCCAGCAAACATTCAGATTTTTTAATCTTAACAAGTCAATGATTCGAAAATAAGAATTAATGATGTCATTTTATACTCCTTTGTGTAACTACAAATTACAATAATTGATGTCAGCATCTTACAACAAGTTTGAGAAACAGTGCCAGTAATGGCACCGAGAAGCTACACTAGGCATGGTTAATATCTTCTTTATTCTCATTATATTAATTTATGTGTTGAGTTAAATAAAATCTAACTTTATACTATACTGTGAGGGAAACGTAGTTGTAAATAGGGTTAAGGTTGTTGAGTCAGCCGGGAGTATCATTAACAAGTTACAGCCAGCACTACCATCTAGCGGGCTGGGGCTAAACTTTTGTTCCCGGGTGTCTGTTGGGGGTTTTACTTTCTACTCCTGGTAGTATGACTCTTACCTGGTGTGGGTTGGGGAGTGGAGAGTCACTTCACCTTCACTCTTCTCCGGGTCAGGTAAGGCGATCTACCAGGAGTATTTCTTTTGTTTGTTTCTAAGTTTTCTTTGGTTACCATCTTAAATGTTTTGCAACCTATGGTAACCAGAACATCTTTTATCAGCTCTGCTCCTGGACTGGTTACACAGGGTAGACGCTGGACTGGTTCCACAGGGTAGACGCTGGACTGGTTACACAGGGTAGACGCTGGACTGGTTCCACAGGGTAGACGCTGGACTGGTTCCACAGGGTAGACGCTGGACTGGTTCCCAGGGTAGACGCTGGACTGGTTCCACAGGGTAGACGCTGGACTGGTTCCACAGGGTAGACGCTGGACTGGTTCCACAGGGTAGACGCTGGACTGGTTCCACAGGGTAGACGCTGGACTGGTTCCACAGGGTAGACGCTGGACTGGTTCCACAGGGTAGACGCTGGACTGGTTCCACAGGGTAGACGCTGGACTGGTTCCACAGGGTAGACGCTGGACTGGTTCCACAGGGTAGACGCTGGACTGGTTCCACAGGGTAGACGCTGGACTGGTTCCACAGGGTAGACGCTGGACGGGTTTCCCCACAGGGTGACGCTGGACTGGTTCCCACAGGGTAGACGCTGGACTGGTTCCACAGGGTAGACGCTGGACTGGTTCCACAGGGTAGACGCTGGACTGGTTCCACAGGGTAGACGCTGGACTGGTTCCACAGGGTAGACGCTGGACTGGTTCCACAGGGTAGACGCTGGACTGGTTCCACAGGGTAGACGCTGGACTGGTTCCACAGGGTAGACGCTGGACTGGTTCCACAGGGTAGACGCTGGACTGGTTCCACAGGGTAGACGCTGGACTGGTTCCACAGGGTAGACGCTGGACTTGTGAGCAAGATTCCCTCGGACTTAACGTGAAATCGCAACAACTTCTCTACCTCAAGTTCTTGACTTGCTGGTGTTAGAGGGTGTTGTGTTGATCTCGCCTGTTTTTGGACATTTACAGTGTGGTGCTTCAACTTAGTAGTCCCAGGAGACTTACCATCTACTCCGGAGACTAACATCTACTCGGAGAATACCACCATCATTTCTCCAACATCCGGTCATTGAATACTCTTGACTCACCAACACACCACAACCACAACGGCCAATTTTTTTATTTTTATTTAATTTTAAGTAAAATCCAGAAAAAAAACTATTTTTATTCAATATCCCAGTTTTTTATTATTTATCATTTATTTTTCCATTAATTTTTTGTTCAGGTGGAAGGCGTTCCCCTGACAATACATTTTCAACCTGGGAAAGTCAAGTGAATATTATTCACAAATCATTGAAAAATTGCAGTGTGTGATTTTACCAGGTATGAGAGTTGTTCAGTGTCCAGGACCCCAGACTGTGCACCTTCACCTGTAGTTTGTGTCGCATATTCACCTGCTGTTCACCTTACACCTTCACTTGAAGTTTTCTCTTACAACTTCACTTGAAGTTTACACTCACACCTTCACTTGAAGTTTACACTTACACCTTCACTTGCAGTTTACACTTACACCTTCACTTGCAGTTTACACTTACACCTTCACTTGCAGTTTACACTTACACCTTCACTTGCAGTTTACACTTACACCTTCACTTGCAGTTTGCACTTACACCTTCACTTGCAGTTTGCACTTACACCTTCACTTGCAGTTTACACTTACACCTTCACTTGCAGTTTACACTTACACGTTCACTTGCAGTTTACACTTACACCTTCACTTGCAGTTTACACTTACACCTTCACTTGCAGTTTACACTTACACGTTCACTTGCAGTTTACACTTACACGTTCACTTGCAGTTTACACCTTCACTTGCAATTTACACCTTCACTTGCAGTTTACACCTTCACTTGCAGTTTACACCTTCACTTGCAGTTTACACCTTCACTTGCAGTTTACACCTTCACTTGCAGTTTACACCTTCACTTGCAGTTTACACCTTCACTTGCAGTTTACACCTTCACTTGCAGTTTGCACTTACACCTTCACTTGCAGTTTACACCTTCACTTGCAGTTTGCACTTACACCTTCACTTGCAGTTTACACCTTCACTTGCAGTTTACACTTACACGTTCACTTGCAGTTTACACCTTCACTTGCAGTTTACACCTTCACTTGCAGTTTACACCTTCACTTGCAGTTTACACCTTCACTTGCAGTTTACACCTTCACTTGCAGTTTACACCTTCACTTGCAGTTTACACCTTCACTTGCAGTTTGCACTTACACCTTCACTTGCAGTTTACACTTACACCTTCACTTGCAGTTTACACTTACACCTTCACTTGCAGTTTACACTTACACCTTCACCTGTATTTCACATTATTTCTTCACTTTGTTTGTTTACCTGTAGTTCATTAACAACCTGTCACTTACACATTCACCTGTAGTTCACCTCACACATTCACCTGTAGTTCACCTCACACATTCACCTGTAGTTCACCTTACACATTCACCTGTAGTTCACCTTACACATTCACCTGTAGTTCACCTCACACATTCACCTGTAGTTCACCTCATACATTCACCTGTAGTTCACCTCACACATTCACCTGTAGTTCACCTCACACATTCACCTGTAGTTCACCTCATACATTCACCTGTAGTTCACCTCATACATTCACCTGTAGTTCACCTCATACATTCACCTGTAGTTCACCTCACACATTCACCTGTAGTTCACCTCACACATTCACCTGTAGTTCACCTCAACATTCACCTGTAGTTCACCTCACACATTCACCTGTAGTTCACCTCACACATTCACCTGTAGTTCACCTCACACATTCACCTGTAGTTCACCTCACACATTCACCTGTAGTTCACCTCACACATTCACCTGTAGTTCACCTCACACATTCACCTGTAGTTCACCTCATACATTCACCTGTAGTTCACCTCATACATTCACCTGTAGTTCACCTCACACATTCACCTGTAGTTCACCTCACACATTCACCTGTAGTTCACCTCATACATTCACCTGTAGTTCACCTCATACATTCACCTGTAGTTCACCTCACACATTCACCTGTAGTTCACCTCACACATTCACCTGTAGTTCACCTCACATTCACCTGTAGTTCACCTCACACATTCACCTGTAGTTCACCTCATACATTCACCTGTAGTTCACCTCAACATTCACCTGTAAATCATTATGTATTTTATTAAGAGTAAAATTATTTACATTTAAATTATATAACACACAAAAATAAACAGGAAAGAGGCTTAGGGAGAGTGTGTAGGCTGACTGTGAGTGCCATCAAGACTCACGCTCTCCCACAGTCTTACCACCACCAACTATAGTGCGGGTGGGGCTCGAACTCATAGCCAGCTGGCTACAGTGACTTACGCACTGACCTGGAGTTTTATAACTCACCTGCCGTGAGTTCGAACCCCACCCGTTCCCTGGTTTGTTTACTATTGTTATTACTATTTCGTGAGTCATGATGACCATCAGTGAAATATTTAAATCTTAATTATAATAAAACAGGAGTGAGATTCAGATATCTCCTGTTGAAGAACAATGTTCTTATTGGTTACCTACTTAATTTATTTGCAGGATTTTTGCAAGTCTTGTGAAAAAAATGTTATTAATTAAAAAATAAACAACACATAACCTCCTGCAATAAATTACAAACTCAAAATTAGAAATAACAGACGATGTTTCGATCCTTTCTGGATAATCCTTAATAAAAATTGTTCACAGTTGATGTTCAAATTGTTGGCTATTGAACATGATAATTGTTGGCTCGATAGCAACATGATGATGATAATAATAATAATAAAAATAATAATAACAGTAATAATGATTATAATTATTATTATTATTGTTATTATTAAGGTCTACTTCTCACTAAGATATGGTGAATCAAAGAAGAAAAGACTTTAACCATCATTTGGACACAGGCTGTCTCTCGAGAAGTGCAAATAACATAATGATTTTGAAAGCATATAGAGTAACATTGTAGCATAGTTTAGTTAAGACCATGTTGATGGTGGTCTTGCTGGGTCTTGACACAGCTGCAGGGTAGGTAGTGGTGTGGTCTTGCTGGGTCTTGACACAGCTGCAGGGTAGGTAGTGGTGTGGTCTTGCTGGGTCTTGACACAGCTGCAGGGTAGGTAGTGGTGTGGTCTTGCTGGGTCTTGATACAGCTGCAGGGTAGGTAGTGGTGTGGTCTTGCTGGGTCTTGACACAGCTGCAGGGTAGGTAGTGGTGTGGTCTTGCTGGGTCTTGACACAGCTGCAGGGTAGGTAGTGGTGTGGTCTTGCTGGGTCTTGAACAGCTGCAGGGTAGGTTGTGGTGTGGTCTTGCTGGGTCTTGACACAGCTGCAGGGTAGGTATTGGTGTGGTCTTGCTGGGTCTTGACACAGCTGCAGGGTAGGTAGTGGTGTGGTCTTGCTGGGTCTTGACACAGCTGCAGGGTAGGTATGTGTGGTCTTGCTGGGTCTTAACACAGCTGCAGGGTAGGTAGTGGTGTGGTCTTGCTGGGTCTTGACACAGCTGCAGGGTAGGTAGTGGTGTGGTCTTGCTGGGTCTTGACACAGCTGCAGGGTAGGTAGTGGTGTGGTCTTGCTGGGTCTTGACACAGCTGCAGGGTAGGTAGTGGTGTGGTCTTGCTGGGTCTTGACACAGCTGCAGGGTAGGTAGTGGTGTGGTCTTGCTGGGTCTTGACACAGCTGCAGGGAAGGTAGTGGTGTGGTCTTGCTGGGTCTTGACACAGCTGCAGGGAAGTTAGTGGTGTGGTCTTGCTGGGTCTTGACACAGCTGCAGGGTAGGTAGTGGTGTGGTCTTGCTGGGTCTTGACACAGCTGCAGGGTAGGTAGTGGTGTGGTCTTGCTGGGTCTTGACACAGCTGCAGCGTAGGTAGTGTTGTGGTCTTGCTGGGTCTTGACACAGCTGCAGGGTAGGTATTGGTGTGGTCTTGCTGGGTCTTGACACAGCTGCAGCGTAGGTAGTGTTGTGGTCTTGCTGGGTCTTGACACAGCTGCAGCGTAGGTAGTGGTGTGGTCTTGCTGGGTCTTGACACAGCTGCAGGGTAGGTAGTGGTGTGGTCTTGCTGGGTCTTGACTCAGCTGCAGGGTAGGTAGTGGTGTGGTCTTGCTGGGTCTTGACACAGCTGCAGCGTAGGTAGTGTTGTGGTCTTGCTGGGTCTTGACATAGCTGCAGGGTAGGTAGTGGTGTGGTCTTGCTGGGTCTTGACACAGCTGCAGCGTAGGTAGTGTTGTGGTCTTGCTGGGTCTTGACACAGCTGCAGGGTAGGTAGTGTTGTGGTCTTGCTGGGTCTTGACACAGCTGCAGCGTAGGTAGTGTTGTGGTCTTGCTGGGTCTTGACACAGCTGCAGGGTAGGTAGTGTTGTGGTCTTGCTGGGTCTTGACACAGCTGCAGGGTAGGTAGTGTTGTGGTCTTGCTGGGTCTTGACACAGCTGCAGGGTAGGTAGTGGTGTGGTCTTGCTGGGTCTTGACACAGCTGCAGGGTAGGTAGTGTTGTGGTCTTGCTGGGTCTTGACACAGCTGCAGGGTAGGTAGTGGTGTGGTCTTGCTGGGTCTTGACACAGCTGCAGGGTAGGTAGTGGTGTGGTCTTGCTGGGTCTTGACACAGCTGCAGGGTAGGTAGTGGTGTGGTCTTGCTGGGTCTTGACACAACTGCAGGGTAGGTAGTGGTGTGGTCTTGCTGGGTCTTGACACAACTGCAGGGTAGGTAGTGGTGTGGTCTTGCTGGGTCTTGACACAACTGCAGGGTAGGTAGTGGTGTGGTCTTGCTGGGTCTTGACACAGCTGCAGGGTAGGTAGTGGTGTGGTCTTGCTGGGTCTTGACAACCAAAAAAATGGATTTCCTACATTACAGTCGACAACAAGAAGTAAATGATAAATATTGTATATTTGAATGAAGAGTAATCATAGGAAATCATTCTTATCAATTGACAACTAATAATAAAAATAATAACAATGATAATAATAATAATCTTTATTTCTAGAGGTACAGGTACAACGTACACATACTTTATTATTACCACTCTTATTTATATTAATATATTAATAGTGGTCATTACCTTCACTGCGAGATGGAAGCACTTAAAAAATCTATGAATGGGACACAGTAAGAAAGGGGGAAACAACAATGACAAAATAAATCAAGAAAAAGAGTATTGAACACTACCTATATTTCCATAGTGCAAAACATTGAACAGAAATGACCGGGTGAATGAGCATCCATTAATACCTTTAATGATGTTATTCCAAATATAATCATTCTCAGAAACATCAATGTTATTATATAGCACCACCAAATTGATTACTTAAGTCAACTGATCTTGAAAACAAGAAAACTATAAATAAAATTATTCACGCAAACTAAGGCTAACTTGACTAACCAATTATATATTTAATTAACAAAGGTTATGTAAGGTTTTTCAGGAAACAGGACAAGTGTTTCTTGACGCGGGTCTTAGTCTTTTGGTCTTAGGCTTTTTTGGTCAATTGACCGAAGGCTTACCCGTCCACCCCTTTAAAAACTATTATAATTACGTATAACCATTTTTAGTAGACAGGTCCAGCAATTTCGATACCTCCGCCCCGGGGTCCGTCCCAGGGCTTCGTGCTACGGGGGTCCGTCCCTGGGTGTTACAATTTTATTTTAGTTGAGAAATATTATCCTCTGGTTCCATTTTTTTTTTCAACAAGTCGGCCGTCTCCCAATGAGGCAGGGTGACCCAAAAAGAAAGAAAATCCCCAAAAAGAAAATACTTTCATCATCATTCAACACTTTCAACACACTCATACATAATCACTGTCTTTGCAGAGGAGCTCAGATACGACAACTGAGAATCGTCCCTCCCAGCTGTCACTATCCCAGACCCCTCCTTTAAAGTGCAGGCATTGTACTTCCCATTTCAGGACTCAAGTCCAATTAAATCAATTAACTGGCTTCCCTGAATCCCTTCACAAAATGTTACCCTGCTCACACTCCAACAGATCGTCAAGTACCAAAAACCATTCGTCTCCATTCACTCCTATCTAACACGCTCACACATGCTTGCTGGAAGTCCAAGCCCCTCGCCCACAATACCTCCTTTACCCCTTCCCTCCAACCTTTTCTAGGACGACCCCTACCCCGCCTTCCTTCCCTACAGATTTATACTCTTCCAAGTCATTCTACTTGATCCATTCTCTCTAAATGACCAAACCACCTCAACAACCCCTCTTCAGCCCTCTGAAAAATACTTTTAGTAACTCCACACCTTCTCCTAATTTCCACATTCCGAATTTTCTGCATAATATTTACACCACACATTGCCCTTAGACAGGACATCTCCACTGCCTCCAGCCTCCTCCACACCCATATAAGAGTGATGGTACCACTATACTTTCATACATTCCCTTCGCCTCCATGGATAACTTTTTTTGTCTCCACAGATACCTCAATGCACCACTCACCTTTTTTCCTTCATCAATTCTATGGTTAACCTCATCCTTCATAAACCCATCCGCTGACACGTCAACTCCCAAATATCTGAAAACATTTACTTCTTCCATAATCCCTCTCTCCAATGTGATATCCAATTTTTCTTTATTTAAATCGTTTGATACCCTCATCACCTTACTCTTATCTATGTTCACTTTTAACTTTCTACCTTTACACACTCTCCCAAACTCGTCCACTAACCTTTGCAACTTTTCTTGAGAATCTCTCATAAGCACAGTATCATCAGCAAAAAGTAACTGTGTCATCTCCCATTTTGCATTTAATTCTCCATGATTTAATCCCACCCCTCTCCCCAACACCCTAGCATTTACTTCTTTTACAACCCCATCTATAAATATATTAAACAACCATGGTGACATTACACATCTCTGTCTAAGACCTACTTTTAACGGGAAGTAATCTCCCTCTCTCCTACACACCCTAACCTGACCCTCACTATCCTCATAAAAACTCTTTACAGCCTTCAGTAACTTACTACCTATTCCATACACTTGCAACATTTGCCACATTGCTCCCCTATCCACTCTATCATATGCCTTTTCAAAATCCATAAATGCAATGAAAACTTCCCTACCTTTATCTAAATACTGTTCACATATATGCTTCACTGTAAACACTTGATCTACACATCCCCTACCCACTCTAAAGCCTCCTTGCTCATCTGCAATCCTACTCTCTGTTTTACCTCTAATTCTTTCAATAATAACCCTGCCATACACTTTACCTGGTATACTTAGTAAACTTATTCCCCTATAATTCTTACAATATCTTTTATCCCCCTTCCCTTTATATAAAGGAACTATACATGCCCTCTGACAATCCCTAGGTACCTTCCCCTCTTTCATACATTTATTAAACAAAAATACCAACCACTCCAACACTATATCCTCCCCTGCTTTTAACATTTCTGTCATGATCCGTCAGTTCCAGCTGCTTTACCCCTTTCATTCTACGTAATGCCTCACGCACCTCCCCCACACTCACATCCTGCTCTTCTTCACTCCTTAACGATGTTATACCTCCATGGCCAGTGCATGAAATTACCGCCTCCCTTTTTTCATCAACATTTAAAAGTTCCTCAAAATATTCCCGCCATCTACCCAATACCTCCAGTTCCCCATCTACCAACTCCCCTACTCTGTTTTTAACTGTCAAATCCATTCGTTCCCTAGGCTTTCTTAACTTGTTTATCTCACTCCAAAAAATTTTCTTGTTTTCAGCAAAATTTCTTGACAGAGCCTCTCCCACTCTTTCATCTGCTCTCCTTTTTCACTCTCTTACCACTCTCTTCACCTTTCTTTTACTCTCCATATACTCTGCTCTTCTATTAACACTTCTGTTTTGTAAAAACATCTCATAAGCTACCTTTTTCTCTTTTATCACACCCTTTCCTTCTTCATTCCACCACTCACTCCTCTTTCCTCCTGCACCCACCCTCCTATAGCCACAAACGTCTGCCCCACATTCTAATACTGCATTTTTAAAACTGTCCCAACTCTCTTCAACCTCCCCACTACTCCTACTTGCACTAGCCCACCTTTCTGCCAATAGTTGCTTATATCTCACCCTAACTTCCTCTTCCATTAGTTTATACACTTTTACCTCTCTCTTACTTGCAGTTACAATTTTCTTTTTGTCCCATCTACCTTTTACTCTAACTGTAGCAACAACTAAATAATGATTCGATATATCCGTTGTTCCTCTATAAACATGTACATCCTGAAGCCTACCCATCAACCTTTTATCCACCAATACATAATCTAACAAACTACTTTCATTACGTGCTATATCATACCTTGTATATTTATCCTCTTTTTCATAAAATATGTTTTACTTATTACCAAACCTCTTTCTACACATAGCTCAATAACGGTTCCCCATTTACATTTACCCCTGGCACCCAAAATTTACCTACTACTCCCTCCACATCATTTTTACCCACTTTAGCATTTAGATCCCCAACCACAAGTACTCTCTCACTTGGTTCAAAACTCCCCACGCACTCACTCAACATTTCCCAAAATCTCTCTCTCTCCTCTACACTTCTCTTTTCTCCAGGTGCATAAACACTTACTACAACCCACTTTTCACATCCAACCTTTATTTTACTCCACATAATCCTTGAGTTTATACATTTATAATCCCTCTTTACCTGCCATAACTGATTATTCAACATTATTGCCACTCCTTCTTTAGCTCTAACTCTATTTGAAACCCCTGACCTAATCCCATTTATTTCTCCCCACTGAAACTCTCCTACCCCCTTCATCTTTGTCTCACTTAAAGCCAGGACATCCAGCTTCTTTTCATTCATAACATCTACAATCATCTCTTTCTTCTCATTCGCACAACATCCACGCACATTCAAACATCCCACTTTGACGGTTTTCTTCTTTTTATTTTTAGTAAATCTATACAGGAAAAGGGGTTACTAGCCCATTGTTCCCGGCATTTTAGTTGACTTTTACAACACGCATGGATTATGGAGGAAAGATTCTTATTCCACTTCCCCATGGATATGAAATTAAAAGAAATAATAACAAGAACTATTAAGATAAAATCAAAGAAAACTCAGATGAGTGTGTATACATAAATGTGTATATGTATGTGTAGTTTGACCTAAGTGTAAGTAAAAGTAGCAGCAATACTACCATCATGTAAAACAAATAAAGGCTTTCGTTTTACACTACTTGGCAGGACGGTAGTACCTCCCTGGGTGGTTGCTGTCTACCAACCTACTACCTGATATATATATATATATATATATATATATATATATATATATATAATAATGTGTGTGTGTGAGTATGTACTCACCTATTTGTGGTTCCAGGGATCGATTTAAGCTTCTTCTTTGTTGTTTCCCTTATCATCTCATGGACACCCTGATGGCCTGATATTACTTCTGCAGGGAACTTCTTAGCTCCATCCCCTCCTTCAGTCACATCACTGCTTGCTGATGTTCCCATATCAGTCACCTTACTCCTTTCGGACCTCAATTTATCCTGCTTCATCACATCCAGTTCTTTCTCCAGTCTCTGTATCTTTGCCTCAGCAGCTACAGCTCTGATTCCCACTTGTTACTCTCTGCAGATAGCTTCTCTAGCATGTTACTGCAAAGCTCATTTAACCTTTTTTTCCATTCTTGATCCATTTGGTTCTTGAGCCTTTCTACCTATTCTTTTTCAGTCCAGCCATCCTCGGTTCCCTTGCCTTTACTTCCTTTTGAGATCCAAATTTTTTTACCCTGTTCGGATGCTCTAGATCCTTCAGCTTTGTGTAAAATTATGTGTGTATGTGTTTGGGTTTATGTGGTAATATATTAGGTTAGGTTGGTCTGAATATGTGTACACGTGTGTGTGTGTATGTAAAATAACCATTGTGAAAAAATAGCGAAATTCCAAGCGCTTTCGTGACCTCTCACATTATCAAGGAACTATAAAAAACAAAACATCAACAGGAGTGCATATAAATTGGCAAGACTACACCTCACATTCACATCACGTGAACAACAATACCCGACTCTGTGAATCACACCTGATTCTCTACCCAAGCATTAAGATTTTTTACTTGTCTAAAGTATCATTAAATTCTTCCCAAATTATATTAATTTTAAATGAATCCAATTTATAAACCAAAAGAAATATTCATATTATCTTCAAAACTGCTTTTTATGAAACATGATTCTATTATATTCCTGTCAACCATGGACTTGCTTGATACAACTTTCTCAGCATTTTGAAAATCAATTGGATGGTTAAAATATCTCACATGAATAAATAGAGCATTAGGATCTTGTCCAGTTCTAATGTTGTATTTATGTTGTTTTAATCTTAGTTCAAGACTTACCAGTTTACCGTAATAAACTTTATTACATATCTTACAAGGAATCTTATAGACAAATCCGTCAGCATTTTGGGGGAAATTTTTTATCAAAGAGAAGGTATATCAACCAAGGTAAGTCACCAGCAGCAGCAGCAGCAGCAGCAGCAGCAGCAGCAGCTGGAGTGCCAGTCAAGGATGGGATCACTGCTGCCACAATGAGGAAGAGATTATCTGTCAAGAAGAAGTCACAATCCGAGGAGTGTAAAAAATATTTCTAGCTATTTTAAATGATTTATCAATTACGTTTCTTTGGGTATTTTAGAGCATTAGCTATTTCATAATTTTTTTTAGCTTTCTTCATCTATGAACTCTGAACTACAAATACGTAAAGCTCTCAAAAACATGGATGAAGAATAATATGGATGAAGAATAATAGTGTACATAAGAACAGTTATTTGTAGGTTTTCTGTAAATTTAAAATTTATAATCATTGTTACCCTTAATAATAAAAACATCTAGGAAGGCAATGAGTTATTTATTTCGAATTCAACAGTAAAATTTATAGAATGAGCTAAGCTATTTAATTTAACAAGGAAATGGTTTATATCTACTTTCGTAGACATAATACAAAATATTATCAACATATCTATACCACTTAGCTCTATTAGGAAGAATTGTGTTAAGCAATCTTGTTTAAAAAAAATCCATGATTAAATTACTAAGAACAAGTGAAAGAGGATTTCACATTGCCATACCAAACTTCTGAGTGTCAAACACATCATTAAATACAAATTTTGCATCAACAATACAAAGTTTAGTAAGTTTAATGATAGCAGAAACTGGCAATGGTAAATCATAATTAACAAGTTCTTCAGATAAGAAACTTAGTGCATCACCCACTGGAACTTTTGTAAACAAGGAAGTAACATCAAAACTAAACATATTGAAATCATTTAAGTCAGTCAAGGTGCTTAATTTATCCACTAAATCTAAGTTGTTTTTAACATTAAAATTATTCCAAGAATTGGGCTCAAAATATCAACAAGCCATTTAGATAATTTATAAGAAACTGAACTTATGGAGCTAATAATTGTTCTAATTGGATTATCTGGTTTGTGCGTTTTTATTAATCCATCCAAATAGGGTAAAGTTATGGAGGAGAAGAAGGAATACAAATGTGGATTAGAATGAGGGTCGGATGCGAGAAGTGGGTCATAATTAGCTTGTATGCACCTGGAGAATAGAGGAGTATAGAGGAGAGATATAGATTTTGGGAGATGCTAAGCGAATGTATAGGAACTTTTGAGCCAAGTGAGAGATTAATTGTGGTAGGAGATCTAAATGCTAAAGTAAAAAAAAACATTTAGAGAGGGTGTGGTAGGTAAGTTTGGGTTGCCAGTTGTAAATGATGATGGGAGCCCTTTGATTGAACTTTGTATACAAAGGGGTTTAGTTATAGGTAATACATATTTTAAGAAAAAGAGGATAAATAAGTATATAAGATATGATGTAGGGCGTAATAACAGTAGTTTATTGGACTACGTATTGGTAGATAAAAGACTGTTGAGTAGACTTCAGGATGTACATGTTTATAGAGGGGCCACAGATATATCAGATCACTTTTTAGTTGTAGCTACAGTGAGAGTAAAAGGCAGATGGGATACAAGGAAAACAGAAGCAGCAAGTAAGAGAGAGGTGGAGATTTATAAACTAAAAGAGGAGGCAGTTAGTGTAAGATATAAACAACTATTGGAGGATAGATGGGCTAGTGAGAGTGTAGGCAATGGGGTCGAAGATGTATGGGGTAGGTTTAAGAATGTAGTGTTAGAGTGTTCAGCAGAAGTTTGTGGTTACAGGCGAGTGGGTGTGGGAGGGAAGAAGAGCGATTGGTGGAATGATCATGTAAAGAGAGTAGTAAGGGAGAAAAAGTTAGCATATGAGAGGTTTTTACAAAGTAGAAGTGATGCAAAGAGGGAAGAGTATATGGTGAGAAAAAGAGAGGTTAGAGTGGTGAAGCAATGTAAAAAGAGAGCAAATGAGAGGGTGGGTGAGATGTTATCAACAAATTTTGTTGAAAATAAGAAAAAGTTTTGGAGTGAGATTAATAAGTTGAGGAAGCCTAGGGAACGAATGGAATCTGACTGTTAAAAATAGGAGAGGAGAGTTATTAAATGGAGAGTTAGAGGTAGTATCGGGAAGTTGGAGGGAATATTTTCAGAAATTGTTAAATGTTGAGGAAGATAGGGAAGCTGTGATTTCGTATATAGGGCAAGGAGGAATAACATCTCGTTGGAGTGAGGAAGAGCCAGTTGTGAGTGTGGGGGAAGTTCGTGAGGCAGTGGGTAGAATGAAAGGGGGTGAGGCAGCTTATATCCCCACCTGTTAAAAGCAGGTGGGGATATAATTTTGGAGTGGTTGGTGATTTTATTTAATAAATGTATGGAAGAGGGTAAGGTACCTAGGGATTGGCAGAGAGCATGCATAGTTCCTTTATATAAAGACAAAAATTATAGGGGAATACGTCTGTTGAGTATACCTGGTAAAGTGAATGGTAGAGTTATTATTGAAAGAATTAAGAGAAAGGCGGAGAGTAGGATAGCAAATGAACAAGGAGGCTTTAGGAAAGGTAGGGGGTGTAGACCAAAGTGTTAATAGTGGAACATATAGGTGAACAGTAATTAGATAAGGGTAAAGAGGTTTTTGTGGCATTTATGAATTTGGAAAAGTTGTATGACAAGGTGAATAGGGGGGCAATGTGGCAGATGTTGCAGGTGTATGGAATAGGAGGTAGGTTACTGAAAGCAGTGAAGAGTTTTTATGAGGATAGTGAAGCTCAGGTTAGAGTGTGTAGGAGAGAGGGGATTATTTCCCGTGGTTGTTCAATATATTTATAGATGGGGTTGTAAGAGAAGTGAATGTGCGGGTGTTGGCAAGAGGTGTGGGGTTAAAAGATAAAGAATCTAGCACAAAGTGGAAGTTGTCACAGTTGCTCTTTGCTGATTCTGAAGATTCTGAAGAGAAGTTGCGGAGGTTGGTGGAAGAGTTTGATAGGGTATGTAAAAGAAGAAAATTAAAAGTGAATATAGGAAAGAGTAAGGTGATGAGGATAAAAAAATTAGGTGACGAAAGATTTGATATCATATTGGAGGGAGAGAGTATGGAGGAGGTGAATGTATTCACATATTTAGGAGTGGACGTGTCAGCAGATAGATCTATGAAGGATGAGGTGAATCATACAATTGATGAGGGGAAAAGGGTGAGTGGTACACTTAGAAGTCTGTGGAAACAAAGTATTTTGTCCGTGGAAGCAAAGAGGGGGATGTATGAGAGTATAGTTATACCAACACTCTTACATGGGTGTGAAGCATGGGTGGTGAATGTTGCAACAAGGAGAAGGCTGGAGGCAGTGGAGATGTCATGTCTGAGGGCAATGTGTGGTGTGAATATATTGCAGAGAATTCGTAGTTTGGAAATTAGGAGGAGGTGCAAGGATTACCAAAACTATTATCCAGAAGGCTGAGGAGAGGTTGTTGAGGTGGTTCGGATATGTAGAGAGGATGGAACAAAATAGAATGACTTCGAGAGTGTATAAATCTGTAGTGTAGGGAAGGCGGGGTAGGGGTCGGCTTGGAGGGGGATGTAAAGGAGATTTTGTGTGCGAGGGGCTTTGGCTTCCAGCAAGCATGCGTGAGCATATTTGATAGGCGTGAATGGAGACAGATGGTTTTTAGGACTTGACGTACTGTTGGAGTGTGAGCAAGGTAACATTTATGAAGGGATTCAGGGAAACCGGCAGGCCGGACTTGAGTCCTTTTGATGAGAAGTACAGTGTCTGCACTCTGAAGGAGGGTGTTAATTCATATTTGCCTTTCAGTAAATGTTTTATTGTTTTATTGAAATTTCTGTTAAAAATTTCTAAGGGATTCTTTCTAAGTTTAGAATGTTTCAGAATCATCTATTCCTAGAGTCTAGGCCTTTCGTGCCGAATGCCCTTAAAACATTTAATATACAAGCAGTATTTAAAAGTTCACTGACTGTTAGAAGCATTCTGATAAAGAACTCACCCCAACAGCATGTTGGTGGTGTCTACAGAATTTGTTGCAACGGTTGCAGTCTCTCTTATTTGTGACAGACTGGAAAATCTTCAGAAGTTAGAATATCACAACACCGGTATTCGACATGTACAGCACAGGACTCGAACGCGATTTTCAACCACATTAGAGCTTGTAATAACCCGGCAAACTGGCTGAAGAAAGAGCCATCTTCCCTTGTTTCTCTTGGCGTGAATGGAATATTGTAGAATCGGAAATTATTAAGCATTCATTATACAATATCAGTGGCGGGTTGTTCAAATTAGATGCGTTTTTAGTTGAGGGAATAGTACACAGTCAAACAGTTGGGCTCTGATACGAATGGATCAGACTGTCTTAAATGTAGTGCCACACACCAAGGAATTAGGGTCTATTTTTCTTGCATTTTCTGAAGGTTGAACCAGAGTTTGCCTCAGAATCATGTGGGATGAATAACTGTGGCCGTCTTCCTTGTAATTACAGATGCCTCCTTCTTTAAATGAGTTTATTTTAATGAGAACCGTTTCCTTTGTATAATTTATAGAAGTCTCCCATTTAAATGGAAAAGGAGAAGAAAGACGGAATAAAAAACTGTATATAAGAGGAGGGAGGGAAGAAGAAGTAAAGGGGTGAGGGAAAGACACCACCAGGAGGGGGTTGGTGGAGGGGAAAATACAAAGGAGTAGAACATAACTCATACTACGAAAGAAATATAATGAAAACAGCTGGTTTTATCCTATCATTCCCTTGTGGTTTAGCTCTTCTTTTGATTATAATAATAATAATATCCTATCATTATAAACTCCTTGAACCTCGCCACCCCTTCACCCCTCCCACCAGTCCCTCAATTCACCTCACCCTTCCTTCCTCTCCAACAAATCACCCCTCCCCCTCCTTCCATCCACCCAACAAGAGCTCGCTGGAGCAGCCAAAGTGTCAACAAAGGTTGAACAATAAATATAATTTACACCAAGTATAAATATTTGTGTTAAACTTGTTGAGTCGCTCAAAGTGCAGAGAATAGCAGACCAGACAACCACTTTGTCTCACTGTTACCATGACAGCCACTTTGTCTCACTGTTACCATGACAGCCACTTTGTCTCACTGTTACCATGACAGCCACTTTGTCTCACTGTTACCATGACAGCCACTTTGTCTCACTGTTACCATGACAGCCACTTTGTCTCATTGTTACCATGACAGCCACTTTGTCTCAAAGTTACCATGACAGCCACTTTGTCTCACTGTTACCATTACAGCCACTTTGTCTCACTGTTACCATGACAGCCACTTTGTCTCACTGTTACCATGACAGCCACTTTGTCTCACTGTTACATTGACAGCCCCTTTTTCTCACTGTTACCATGACAGCCACTTTGTCTCACTATTACCATGACAGCCACTTTGTCTCACTGTTACCATGACAGTCACTTTGTCTCACTGTTACCATGACAGCCACTTTGTCTCACTGTTACCATGACAGCCACTTTGTCTCACTGTTACCATGACAGCCACTTTGTCTCACTGTTACCATGACAGCCACTTTGTCTCACTGTTACCATGACAACCACTTTGTCTCACTGTTACCATGACAGCCACTTTGTCTCATTGTTACCATGACAGCCACTTTGTCTCATTGTTACCATGACAGCCACTTTGTCTCATTGTTACCATGAACGCCACTTTTTCTCATTGTTACCATGACATCCACTTTGTCTCACTGTTACCATGACAACCACTTTGTCTCACTGTTACTATGACAGCCACTTTGTCTCACTGTTACCATGACAGCCACTTTGTATCACTGTTACCATGACAGCCACTTTGTCTCATTGTTACCTTGACAGCCACTTTGTATCACTGTTACCATGACAGCCACTTTGTCTCACTGTTACCACGACAGCCACTTTGTATCACTGTTACCATGACAGCCACTTTGTCTCACTGTTATCATAACAGCAACTTTGTCTCACTGTTACCATGACAGCAACTTTGTCTCACTGTTATCATGACAGCCATTTTGTCTTACTGTTACCATGACAGCCACTTTGTCTCACTGTTATCATGACAGCAACTTTGTCTCACTGTTATCTTAACAGCCACTTTGTCTTACTGTTATCATGACAGCCACTTTGTCTCACTGTTATCTTAACAGCCACTTTGTCTCACTGTTATCATGACAGCAACTTTGTCTCACTGTTATCTTAACAGCCACTTTGTCTTACTGTTACCATGGCAGCCACTTTGTCTTACTGTTACCATGACAGCCACTTTGTCTCACTGTTATCATAACAGCCACTTTGTCTCACTGTTATCATAACAGCCACTTTGTCTCACTGTTATCATAACAACCACTTTGTCTCACTGTTATCATAACAGCCACTTTGTCTCACTGTTACCATGACAGCAACTTTGTCTCACTGTTATCTTAACAGCCACTTTGTCTCACTGTTATCATGACAGCAACTTTGTCTCACTGTTATCTTAACAGCCACTTTGTCTTACTGTTATCATGACAGCAACTTTGTCTCACTGTTATCATAACAGCCACTTTGTCTCACTGTTACCATGACAGCCACTTTGTCTCACTGTTATCATGACAGCAACTTTGTCTCACTGTTATCTTAACAGCCACTTTGTCTTACTGTTATCATGACAGCAACTTTGTCTCACTGTTATCATAACAGCCACTTTGTCTCACTGTTACCATGACAGCCACTTTGTCTCACTGTTATCTTAACAGCCACTTTGTCTTACTGTTACCATGAGAGCAACTTTGTCTTACTGTTACCATGACAGCCACTTTGTCTCACTGTTACCATGACAGCAACTTTGTCTCACTGTTATCTTAACAGCCACTTTGTCTCACTGTTATCATGACAGCAACTTTGTCTCACTGTTATCATAACAGCCATTTTGTCTCACTGTTATCTTAACAGCCACTTTGTCTTACTGTTACCATGACAGCCACTTTGTCTCACTGTTATCATGACAGCCACTTTGTCTCACTGTTATCTTAACAGCCACTTTGTCTCACTGTTATCTTAACAGCCACTTTGTCTCACTGTTATCTTAACAGCCACTTTGTCTTACTGTTACCATGACAGCCACTTTGTCTTACTGTTATCATGACAGCCACTTTGTCTCACTGTTATCTTAACAGCCACTTTGTCTCACTGTTACCATGACAGCAACTTTGTCTCACTGTTATCTTAACAGCCACTTTGTCTCACTGTTTCATGACAGCAACTTTGTCTCACTGTTATCTTAACAGCCACTTTGTCTTACTGTTACCATGACAGCCACTTTGTCTCACTGTTATCATAACAGCCACTTTGTCTCACTGTTACCATGACAGCAACTTTGTCTCACTGTTATCTTAACAGCCACTTTGTCTTACTGTTACCATGACAGAAACTTTGTCTCACTGTTACCATGATGTTGTCTCGCTGTTACTATGACAGCCACATTGTCTCACTGCTACTGTGATAACCATTATGTTCCGCTGTTATCATGGCAACCATTGTTTCGCTTTTATCACTGTGTCTTTCATGGTTATTGTAAGGTTTTTCTTTGTTAGCCTAGCAGCTACCACCTAGCAGCTACCACCTAGCAGCTACCACCTAGCAGCTACCACCTAGCAGCTACCACCTAGCAGCTACCACCTAGCAGCTATCACCTATCAGCTATCAAATAGCGGCTACCACCTACAGCTACCACTTAGCAGCTACCACCTAGCAGCTACCACCTAGCAGCTACCACCTAGCAGCTACCACCTAGCAGCTACCACCTAGCAGCTATCACCTAGCGGCTACCACCTAGCAGCTATCACCTAGCAGATATCAAATAGCAGCTACCACCTACAGCTACCACCTATAGCTGCTACCACCTAGCAGCTATCACCTAGCAGCTACCAAATAGCGGCTACCACCTAGCAGATATCACCTAGCAGATACTACCTAGCAGCTACCACCTAGCAGCTACCACCTAGCAGCTACCACCTACAGCTACCACCTACAGCTACCACCTAGCAGCTACCACCTAGCAGCTACCACCTAGCAGCTACCACCTAGCAGCTACCACCAAGCAGCTACTACCTAGCAGCTACCACCTAGCAGCTACCACCTGCTAGGGAGGTAGTAGAGCACTAGGTAAAAATTACAGACCAGTAGCCCTAACTTCTCACATCATAAAAATCTTGGAAAGAGTGATGAGACGGCAGATTACAAACTTCATGGACCAGCACAACCAACATAACCCGAACCAGCATGGCTTTAGAGCGGGACGATCATGCCTGTCACAGCTGCTGAACAATTATGGCAGATTTACGAAGGCGTTGGAAGACGACCAAAACGCAAATGTGATTTACACAGATTTTGCAAAGGCGTTTGACAAATGCGATCATGGAGTGATAGCGCACAAAATGAGGGCCATAGGCATTACGAGGAAGGTAGGCAGATGGATTTTCGAGTTCCTAACACACAGAACACAAAAAGTAGAAGTGAACAGGGCAAGATCCAACATCAGCGAGGTCAAAAGCTCAGTGCCCGAAGGCACTGTCCTGACACCTCTGCTGTTTCTCATCCTCATAGCAGACATAGATAAAAACACCTGGCACACTTTTGTATCATCATTTGCAGATGACACTAAAATAAGCATGAAAGTCACTACGGTAGAGGACACTGAAAAATTACAGGAAGACATAAGCAGGGTCTTCCAGTGGGCAGTGGAGAACAACATGACGTTCAATGGTGATAAGTTTCAGCTACTTAGGTATGGAAAGAATGAAGAACTCAAAAGGAACACATATACAAAACGCATGAGGGTCACCACATAGAACGAAAGGAACACGTAAAGGACTTGGGAATAATTATGTCTGCTGATCTTTCTTTTAAAGACCATAACAAGACAAAGATCACAACAGCCAGGAAGATGACGGGGTGGGTATTGAGAACTTTCAAAACAAGGGAAATAATGCCGATGGTGACACTCTTCAAATCGCTAGTGCTCCCTCACTTAGAATACTGCTCAGTGCTGACGGCCCCGTTCAGGGCAGGAGAAATATCAGAGCTGGAACAAATTCAGAGATCGTTTACGGCTCACATTGAGCCATTGAAACATCTAAATTATTGGGAACGCCTTCAAGTCTTGAACATGTACTCATTGGAGCGGAGGAGAGAGAGATACATGATAATATATACATGGAAAGTACTTGAGGGCCAAGTCCCAAATCTGCACACTGCCATAACAACATACTGGAGTGAGAGATATGGGAGGAAGTGTAAAATAAACCCAGTGAGGAGCAGGGGTGCGGTGGGGACAATACGGGAGCACTGTATTAACATCCGGGGTCCCAGACTATTCAACATCTTACCAGAAGATATCCGAAACACGGCTGGAACCAGTGTAGAAGCCTTCAAGAGGAAACTGGACAAATATCTTCACCAGGTGCCAGATCAACCAGGCTGTGATGGATATGTGGGGCAGCGGGATTCCAGCAGCAACAGCCTTGTTGACCAGGCAAGCACCAGACGAGCCTGGCCCATGGCCGGGCTCAGAGAGTAGGTAAACTCTCGAAACTCTTCAAAGTTGTCCAAAGTTATCCACCTAGCAGCTACCACCTACAGCAGCTTACCACCTAGCAGCTACCACCTAGCAGCTACCACCTAGCAACTACCACCTAGCAGCTACCACCTAGCAGCTACCACCTAGCAACTACCACCTAGCAACTACCACCTAGGAGCTACCACCTAGCAACTACCACCTAGGAGCTACCACCTAGCAGCTACCACCTAGCAGCTACCACCTAGCAACTACCACCTAGCAACTACCACCTAGCAGCTACCACCTAGCAGCTACCACCTAGCAACTACCACCTAGCAACTACGACCTAGAAGCTACCACCTAGCAGCTACCACATAGCACTTCCACCTAGCAGCTACCACCTAGCAACTACCACCCAGCTAACACTACCAACAGCTTCCACTGAGATACCAAGTTAGTAGATCATGGACTAGGAACTGAACACTTAAGCAGCCAGGTTACCAGGCAGCTATCCACCTGACAGTACACACATAGGTGTACCTCGTAACCTAGTTGAATTATCCACCTAGATTAACACTCTAGAGTCTACCACCTAGCAGCTACCACCTAGAACTATCCACCTTTGCAACTACGACCTAAACTTGCCACCTAGCAACTACCACTAGCGCTTCCACCTAGCAGCTACCACCTGAGCAACTACCACCTAGCACTACCACCTAGCAATCTACCACCTGCAGCTGTCCACCTAGCAGCTACCACCTAGCAACTACCACCTAGCAGTTCTACACCTAGGAGCTACCACACTAGCAGCTACCACCTGGCAGCTATCCACCTAGCAGCTACCACCTGAGACTACCACTGAGCAACCTACCACCTAGCAGACTACCACCTAGCAGCTACCACCTGGGAGCAAACTTTACTAACAGATTCCACTGGCTACCACCTGCAGCTACCACCTAGCAACTACCACCTAGCAACTACCACATAGCAACTACCACCTAGCAACTACCACCTAGCAGCTACCATCAAGCAGCTTCCACCTAGCAGCTACCACCTAGCAACTACCACCTAGCAGCTACCACCTAGCAGCTACCACCTAGCAACTACCACCTAGCAGCTACCACCTAGCAGCTACCACCTAGCAGCTTCCACCTAGCAGCTACCACCTAGCAACTACCACCTAGCAAATACCACCTAGCAGCTACCACCTAGCAGCTACCACCTAGTAGCTTCCACCTAGCAGCTACCACCTAGCAACTACCACCTAGCAACTACCACCTAGCAGCTACCACCTAGCAGCTTCCACCTAGCAGCTACCACCAAGCAACTACCACCTAGCAGCTTCCACCTAGCAGCTACCATCTAGCAACTACCACCTAGCAGCTACCACTTAGCAGCTACCACCTAGCAGCTTCCACCTAGCAGCTACCACCTAGCAACTACCACCTAGCAACTACCACCTAGCAACTGCCACCTAGCAACTACCACCTAGCAGCTACCATCTAGCAGCTTCCACCTAGCAGCTACCACCTAGCAACTACCACCGAGCAGCTACCACCTAGCAGCTACCACCTAGCAGCTACCACCTAGCAGCTACCACCTAGCAGCTACCACGTAGCAACTACCACCTAGCAGCTACCACCTAGCAGCTACCACCTAGCAGCTACCACCTAGCAACTACCACCTAGCAGCTACCACCTAGCAACTACCACCTAGCAGCTACCACCTAGCAGCTACCACCTAGCTGCTTCCACCTAGCAGCTACCACCTAGCAACTACCACCTAGCAACTACCACCTAGAAGCTACCACCTAGAAACTACCACCTAGCAACTACCACCTAGCAGCTACCACCTAGCAGCTACCACCTAGTAGCTTCCACCTAACAGCTACCACCTAGCAACTACCACCTAGCAACTACCACCTAACAGCTACCACCTAGCAACTACCACCTAGCAACTACCACCTAACAGCTACCACCTAGCAGCTACCACCTAGCAGCTACCACCTAGCAGCTACCACCTAGCAGCTACCACCTAGTAGCTACCACCTAGCAACTACCACCTAGCAACTACCACCTAGCAGCTACCACCTAGCAGCTACCACCTAGCAACTACCACCTAGCAGCTTCCACCTAGCAGCTACCACCTAGCAACTACCACCTAGCAGCTACCACTTAGCAGCTACCACCTAGCAGCTTCCACCTAGCAGCTACCACCTAGCAACTACCACCGAGCAGCTACCACCTAGCAGCTACCACCTAGCAGCTACCACCTAGCAGCTACCACCTAGCAGCTACCACGTAGCAACTACCACCTAGCAGCTACCACCTAGCAGCTACCACCTAGCAGCTACCACCTAGCAACTACCACCTAGCAGCTACCACCTAGCAGCTACCACCTAGCTGCTTCCACCTAGCAGCTACCACCTAGCAACTACCACCTAGCAACTACCACCTAGAAGCTACCACCTAGAAACTACCACCTAGCAACTACCACCTAGCAGCTACCACCTAGCAGCTACCACCTAGTAGCTTCCACCTAACAGCTACCACCTAGCAACTACCACCTAGCAACTACCACCTAACAGCTACCACCTAGCAACTACCACCTAGCAACTACCACCTAACAGCTACCACCTAGCAGCTACCACTTAGCAGCTACCACCTAGCAGCTACCACCTAGCAGCTACCACCTAGTAGCTACCACCTAGCAACTACCACCTAGCAACTACCACCTAGAAGCTACCACCTAGCAGCTACCACCTAGCAACTACCACCTAGCAGCTTCCACCTAGCAGCACCACTAGCAACTACCACCTAGCAGCTACCACCTAGCAGCTACCACCTAGCAGCTTCCACCTAGCAGCTACCACCTAGCAACTACCACCTAGCAACTACCACCTAGCAACTACCACCTAGCAACTACCACCTAGCAGCTACCACCTAGCAGCTACCACCTAGCAACTACCACCTAGCAGCTACCACCTAGCAGCTACCACCACCAGGCTAACACTACAACAACTTCACTGAAGATAAATCAAAGTTAAGTAGATCAGTGGACTTAGGTATATCTGGGAACACGTTATTATAAATGAATCTCAACAAGGTTATCTCAGAGGTATAATATCCCCTGGATACAGGATATATACACACATAGGTGTATTTCTCTCAGTGTATATATGTTGAAAATTTATTTTAATCCCTTTTTTAGGGATTAAGATATTCTTGTCTGGTGGTGAAAGAGTTGCGTGCGTCCTTAATGACTCTTGTGTAGTCCATAGACTTTAAACCCCCAGTGACCATAATTATCCGGAGACACGAAAATATTACAAAATAACAATGAAACAGAAAATTTGAACTTATTGAACTTTATATTATTTTTTTGGGTCCACTGGAAGACATGGTTTATATCAGTTTGGAGAACTGCTGTGTCTTAAATGGATGCCACTCTCTCTCAAATTCTAGTATCATCTGCAAAGAATGATACGATGGTAAGATTCATGTTCTAGACTCTGATGGATGAGTACGATGGTAAGATTCATGTTCTAGACTCTGATGGATGACTACGATGTTAAGATTCATGTTCTAGACTCTGATGGATGACTACGATGTTAAGATTCATGTTCTAGACTCTGATGGATGACTACGATGGTAAGATTCATCTTCTAGACTCTGATGGATGACTACGATGGTAAGATTCATCTTCTAGACTCTGATGGATGAGGGAAATGGATGAGAACGAAAACTGTTAATTGTGGAACAGAGGTTTCCACTGTGGTAGCCTCTGATTTAACTATGTTTACTATTATTCTTTGCGTTTTGTTTGTTATAAAATTAAGAATCCATCTATCCAGCTTCCCAGTTATTCCTTTCGCACGCATTTTATCCGCTATTACGCCACGGTCGATCTTGTGGAAAACCTTTCCAAAGTTTGCCTATACTACATCAATTTTGTTTTGTTCTTCCAGTGTATTCAAGTCCATGTAGAGATGTAGTAGTTGGAGGAGACAGCCCGGGACTTCTGGCTCATCCCAGGCTGACACTAAACTGACACTTTTTTTAATATTTCTGACATTCATCAGCACAATTTTGATATTTTGTTATGATCAATAATGAGAGTGAAGGCAGTGTTGCAGCAGGTGAAGGCAGTATTGAGGCAGGTGAAGGCAGTGTTGCAGCAGGTGAAGGCAGTATTGCAGCGGGTGAAGGCAGTGTTGCAGCAGGGAAATGCAGTGTTGAAGCAGGTGAAGGTAGTATAGCAGCAGGTGAAGGTAGTATAGCAGCAGGTGAAGGCAGTGTTGCAGTTGGTGAAGGCAGTATTGCAGCAGGTGAAGGCAGTGTTGCAGCAGGTGAAGGCAGTATTGCAGCAGGTGAAGGCAGTATTGCAGCAGGTGAAGGCAGTATTGCAGCAGGTGAAGGCAGTGTTGCAACGGGTGAAGGCAGTATTGCAGCAGGTGAAGGCAGTATTGCAGCAGGTGAAGGCAGTGTTGCAACGGGTGAAGGCAGTATTGCAGCAGGTGAAGGCAGTATTGCAGCAGGTGAAGGCAGTATTGCAGCAGGTGAAGGCAGTATTGCAGCAGGAAGAATGAACTAGAACACTTAGCAAATATCACTGATCTGATAAATTAGGTTCATGTTAAACACTTCAGTATCTTTATTGTAGAAACCTTTTGCCACACACTGGCTTCGTCAGTGGAATACAGAGAAGAAATGTGAAGATCAGAGTAGTTTGAGGTAATCAGTCCCTCAGCCTGGAGTTGATGTAATGAGTCCATCAATCTTGATAAGAATACAGTACATGCATGAAGAAGGGGCTTGTATACTGCCTAACCTACAGGCACGACCTACTTCCGAATGTAGATTTGTAAAAGGTGACACCGCCTACGACTGCTTCACCTCACCTGTCTGCAGTATATAAGACCCTTCGCGCAAAAGCCGTATTCTCATCAAGACTGATGGACTTATTACATCGTCTCCAGACTGAGGGACTGATTACCTCAAACTCCTTCTGTTCATCATTCTTTTTGTATTGGACTGATGAAGCCACTGTGTGGCGAAACGTTTCCACAATAAAGATACCCAAGTGTTGCATATGTGTCTAATTTATTAACTTGTGGTTCTGTGAACCAAGTATCTTCATCACTGAGCCGACTGCAGGACCTGCCAGGAGGCATTGCACCTCCCTACCAACAGTTGCAATTAAACTTTTTCCCTCTACCAGTACTACCAAGTATCTCCCCACCCCCCGCCACCCCTTCCTCCACCCCCACCAACCCTTCCTCCCGCACTCCTTCCTTTACTCCCATAACTCCTTCCTCGACCCCTTCGTCAACCCCCGCCACCCCTACCTCTACTCCAGCCACCCCTTCCTCCACCCCACCACCCCTTCCACCACCCCCCCTCCCCCTTGCTAGTGCCAGACAAGGGAAAAGGGCAAATGTAATACCTATTTACAAGGCAGGTGACAGGTCCTTAGCTTCGAACTATAGACCAATAAGCCTTACCTCCATAGTTGGTAAATTTATGGAATCAATAATTGCCGAGACAATTCGTAGCCATCTTGAAAAGCATAAATTGATTAATGAATCTCAACACGGTAACACGGTTTTACTAAGGGGCGTTCCTGTCTTACGAATTTACTAACTTTTTCACTAAGGTGTTTGAGGGGTAGATCATGGTAATGAATATGATATTGTGTATATGGACTTCAGTAAGGCTTTCGATAAAGTTCCACATGAAAGGCTACTGAGGAAACTTAAGGCACACGGAATAGGAGGAGAAATTTTTTCCTGGGTAGAGGCATGGTTGACAAATAGGCGGCAGAGAGTTTGCATAAATGGAGAGAAATCAGAATGGGGACGCTCTCAAGCGGCGTTCCACGGGGTCAGTTTTGGGCCCTGTTGTTTACAATTTACATAAACGACATAGATGAGGGAATAAATAGTAACATAAGTAAATTTGCTGATGACACCAAAATAGGCGTCCAATTCATTCAAATGAGGACATTAGAGCACTCCAGGATGATTTGAATAGACTGATGCAGTGGTCGGAGAAGTGGCAGATGCAGTTTAATGTAAACAAATGCAAAGTTCTAAATGTTGGACAGGACAATAAACATGCCACATATAAGTTGAATAATGTAGATCTTATTACTTGTGATTGCGAAAAAGGATTTAGGAGTTCTGGTTAGTAGTAATCTGAAGCCAAGACAACAGTGCATAAGTGTTCGCAATAAAGCTAACAGAATCCTTGGCTTCATATCAAGAAGTATAAATAGCAGAAGTCCTCAGGTTGTTCTTCAACTCTATATATCTTTGTTAGGCCTCATTTAGATTATGCTGCACAGTTCTGGTCACCATATTACAGAATGGATATAAATGCACTGGAAAACGTACAAATTAGGATGACAAAGTTGATCCCTTGTATCAGAAATCTTCCCTATGAGGATAGACTGAGGGCCCTGAATCTGCACTCTCTAGAAGGCGTAGAATTAGGGGGATATGATTGAGGTGTACAAATAGAAAACAGGAATAAATAAAGGGGATGTAAATAGCGTGCTGAAAATATCCAGCCAAGACAGGACTCGCAGCAATGGTTTCAAGTTGGAAAGTTCAGATTCAGGAAGGATATAGGAAAGCACTGGTTTGGTAATAGAGTTGTGGATGAGTGGAACAAACTCCCGAGTACCGTCATAGATGCTAAGACGTTGTGTAGTTTTAAAATAGGTTAGATAAATACATGGGTAGGTGTGGATGGGTGTGAGTTTGGACCTGACTAGCTTGTACTACCAGGTCAATAGCTGTACTAATTCCTTAAGTGGAAGTGACCTGACCAGGTGGTCGGCTGACCAGGTGGTCGGCTAGACAATTATTGAGTGGGTGCGGATGGGTGTGAATTGGTCCTGACTAGCTTGTGCTAGGTCAGAAGCCGTGCTCCTACCTTAAGTGAATGTAACCTGACCTGGCTGGGTCAGGTCAGCTGGGTCAGCTGACTGCCAAGGCAGTCAGCTGTTTCCTCCCTCGTCGCTCTCACCGTACGTGTAGTCTTCAATTATCACTACATCCTTATTTCCCAACAACATCTCAATCACTGATACTATCACCACTTCCTCCACTATTACCACTACACTCCACTATCACCCTCCCTCCACTATCACCACTACACTCCACTATCACCACTACACTCCACTATTACCACTACACTCCACTATACCACTACACTCCACTATTACTACTACACTTCACTATTACCACTACCTCCACTATTACCACTACACTCCACTATTCCACTACACTCCACTATTACCACTACCTCCACTACTACCACTACACTTCACTATTACCACTACACTTCACTATTACCACTACACTCCACTATTACCACTACACTCCACTATTACCACTACACTCCACTATTACCACTACACTCCACTATCACCACTCCACTCCACTATCACCACTACACTCCACTATTACCACTACACTCCACTATTACCACTACACTTCACTATTACCACTACACTCCACTATTACCACTACACTTCACTATAACCACTACACTCCACTATTACCACTACAATCCACTATTAACACTACACTCCACTATTAACACTACACTCCACTATTAACACTACACTCCACTATTACCACTACACTCCACTATTACCACTAAACTCCACTATTACCACTACACTCCACTATTACCACTACACTCCACTATTACCACTACACTCCACTATTACCACTACACTCCACTATTACCACTACACTCCACTATTACCACTACACTCCACTATTACCACTACACTTCACTATTACCACTACACTCCACTATTACCACTACACTTCACTATTACCACTACACTCCACTATTACCACTACACTCCACTATTACCACTACACTCCACTATTACCACTACACTCCACTATTACCACTACACTCCACTATTACCACTACACTTCACTATTACCACTACCTCCACTATCACACTACACTCCACTATTACCACTACACTCCACTATACCACTACACTCCACTCATTACCACTACACTCCACTATTACCACTACACTCCACTATTACCACTACACTCCACTAACCACTACACCCACTATTACCACTACACTTCACTATTACCACTACACTCCACTATTACCACTACACTTCACTATTACCACTCCACTCCACTATTACCACTACCTCCACATACCACTACACTCCACTATTACCACTACACTCCACTATTACCACTACACTCCACTATTACCACTACACTTCACTATTACCACTACACTCCACTATCACCACTACACTCCACTATTACCACTACACTCCACTATTACCACTACACTCCACTATTACCACTACACTTCACTATTACCACTACACTCCACTATCACCACTACACTCCACTATTACAACTACACTCCACTATTACCACTACACTCCACTATTACCACTACACTCCACTATTACCACTACACTCCACTATTACCACTACACTCCACTATTACCACTACACTCCACTATTACCACTACACTTCACTATTACCACTACACCCACTATTACCACTACACTTCACTATTACCACTACACTCCACTATTACCACTACACTCCACTATTACCACTACACTCCACTATTACCACTACACTCCACTATTACCACTACACTCCACTATTACCACTACACTTCACTATTACCACTACACTCCACTATCACCACTACACTCCACTATTACCACTACACTCCACTATTACTACTACACTCCACTATTACCACTACACTCCACTATTACCACTACACTCCACTATTACCACTACACTCCACTATTACCACTACACTCCACTATTACCACTACACTCCACTATTACCACTACACTCCACTATTACCTACCACTACATTCAATTTTCTCCTCTTCACATTTCTCCGACTGTCACCTCTACACTTCTCTCACTGTCACTACAACACACCGCTAAATGCTACATCTGCAACATAACCACACTACACCTGAAACACAACCACACTATACCTGCAACACAACTACGCTACACTCCACCAACGCACTCTCTTCAAAACCACATTACAACTAACGCTACAAACTCATCTGTAACACTACCAAACTACATCTGTAACACAACCAAACACATCTGTAACACAACAAACTCATCTGTAACACTACCAAACTACCATCTGTAACACAACCAAACTACATCTGTCCAACCAAACTACATCTGTAACACAACAAACTACATCTGTAACACACCAAACTACATCTGTAACACACCAAACTACATATGTAACACAACCAAACTACATCTGTAACACAACCAAACTACATATGTAACACAACCAAACTACATCTGTAACACTACCAAACTACATCTGTAACACACCAAACTACATCTGTAACACAACCAAACTACATATGTAACACTACCAAACTACATCTGTAACACAACCAAACTACATATGTAACACAACCAAACTACATCTGTAACACAACCACAACACACTCGCAACTCAACCAAACTACACCTGCAACCCGTATAGCAAATAGGCGAGGCCAAGAGCTGAAACTCGACCCCTAAAACGATATACTATGGGTGAGTACAGACATTAGGGTGTTCGTTCCCATTCTTACAGTGTATTCCTACAAATATATTAGTGAGTAAACAAATTAGTGATGTTCACTATATTGTCACTGTATATTATATTTGGGAGAAGTTAATGGTGAGTCAGTCTGACTTACTCATATAAAAGTTCAATATATTTTCTCTGCATAGTATATTTGCAAGAAGTTATTGTTCTCATTTATTAGTTTATGTGTGACGAGTCAAGGATAATGGAGAAGTAGAGAGTGGAGGTGAGCAGTGGCCAGAGAGTGAAGAGATCCCGCTGCCAGTCTTTACACGGTACACAGGACTTGGGCCCTAAAGTAAAAGTTGCTAAACTTGATAACAGTAACTTATGTGATGAAGGAACCATCACCAACAGCAACAGTAGACCCGACAGCAGCAGCAGCAGCAAAAACAGCAGCAGCAGCAACAGCAGTAGCAGCAGCAGCAACAACAATAACGACAGCAGGAATAGCAGCAGCAGCAGCAGCAGCCTCAGCGACATAGACGGAGTTGCTGTTCCCAATGATGTTGTTTTGGATCTTGCCAGCAAACTGACTGCCGCCGTCCCTGTAGTACCATGGGACAGGATTACAATAACACAAGACCTTGGTCAAGGTCAATATGGTAAGACACAAAAAGGACTGTTAGAAGCAGAGGATGGCAACACCATTCCTGTTGCTGTTAAAGTATTTCATGAGGGAACATTTGAGAGTAACGAAGCTCAGATGCTTCACGAGGCAGACGGCGCCGGGGGTGCCCCTAAATTATACGGTATCACTGACAGGGATCCCCAAGCTCTTGTGATGGAGTATATTCCAGGTTTAACTCTACATAAGTTTTTACAAAGCTGTACTTATGAAGAGGGATTAAAGGTATATAATGCCACCGCTGCTGCACTAACCAATTTCCACGACTCTGGATTCGCACACTTGGATCTTCATTGCAACAACATCATAGTAGATAATAGCAATGCTGCTCAGCCACAATGTCGTCTAATTGATCTAGGTTGGGCTAGAAGAATAAGTAAAAACTTTGATCTCAGTCTCAATCAAACACTTGAGACAGGTACAGTCTTTATGCAATAAAAATGTTGGTTACTAAAATGAAAGAGGAATAAAACTGAACATCTTTATCTCCTCGATCCTCGATAAACAATAGACAATTATGTTTTAAGGAACAATTTTATTGAAGTGGTTAATTTTTTTTTCTCTCGAATATTTTGTTAATATTTATTTCATAAGAGGAAAATCCTTTTCTGTTATAGTTAAGTTAGTCAGTTGTGGTGTGCAGACTGGCGCGAGTTCTTCCGCAAAGAAAATATAAGAAAGGAGAACAGGAAACACAGACCAGGTCAAGTCAAGAGTGTAATAAGAAAGGCAGACATCTACAGAGGCAAAGACACGATTAAGATTCATATTTGGAAGGTTTGGTATAAGTTAGTCTTCAACGAGACTGCGTCTGACATAGTGTGAAGAATGTAGAACTATGTACAAAAGACGAGGTAATCAGTCCCTCAGTCACAAGTGAGCTTGGAGCATGCTAAGTTAAATGACTGAAGAGTGATAAAGTAGAATGAGGGAAAATGACAGTAGGAGAGTGTAATGATGGTAAAGAAGATGACTGTGAGCAGAGGTACATGAAAATAGTCTAAGATTAATGCAGAGTGAGGTGACAGAAGGAAGATTAAGATGACACAAGAATGAGAGACATACCTCAGGTACAGTGATATGATAGGAGAGTGAGGAAGATTATTATTATTATAATAAAAAAAGCGCTAAACCACAGGGGGCATATAGCGCCGCAGTGAGGAAGATGACAGCAGTGTAATGGTCATGCCAGCATGGTAAAAGACATGACAAGTGGGTGGTTAGGTTAGGCCAGGCTAGGCTAGGTTAGGTTAGGCCAGGCTAGGCTAGGTTAGGTTAGGCCAGGATAGGCTAGGTTAGGCTAGGTAAGATTTGTCAGGAAACAGGACAAGTGTTTCCTGACGCGGGTCTTAGTCATAAGACCCACAGCTGGAGCTTTTGGTCATTTGACCGAGGCTTCCACCCCTTTAAAAATTATAAATTTTAATTTTTTTTATATTTCAAAGGGATGATTGGTGGAACTCACCATCGTCTCAGACCCTCGCTGGCAATGATTGGTGGAGCACACCATCGTCTCATACCCTCGCTGGCAATGATTGGTGGAACTCACCATCGTCTCATACCCTCGCTGGCAATGATTGGTGGAACTCACCATCGTCTCATACCCTCGCTGACAATGATTGGTGGAACTCACCATCGTCTCAGACCCTCGCTGGCAATGATTGGTGGAGCACACCATCGTCTCAGACCCTCGCTGGCAATGATTGGTGGAACTCACCATCGTCTCATACCCTCGCTGACAATGATTGGTGGAACTCACCATCGTCTCAGACCCTCGCTGGCAATGATTGGTGGAACTCACCATCGTCTCAGACCCTCGCTGGCAATGATTGGTGGAACTCACCATCGTCTCAGACCCTCGCTGGCAATGATTGGTGGAACTCACCATCGTCTCAGACCCTCGCTGGCAATGATTGGTGGAACTCACCATCGTCTCAGACCCTCGCTGGCAATGATTGGTGGAACTCACCATCGTCTCAGACCCTCGCTGGCAATGATTGGTGGAGCACACCATCGTCTCAGACCCTCGCTGGCAATGATTGGTGGAACTCACCATCGTCTCATACCCTCGCTGACAATGATTGGTGGAACTCACATCGTCTCAGACCCTCGCTGGCAATGATTGGTGGAGCACACCTTCGTCTCAGACCCTCGCTGGCAATGATTGGTGGAACACACCATCATCTCAGACCCTCGCTGGCAATGATTGGTGGAACTCACCATCTCTCAGACCCTCCTGGCAATGATTGGTGGAACACACCATCATCTCAGACCCTCGCTGGCAATGATTGGTGGAACTCACCATCATCTCAGACCCTCACTGGCAATGATTGGTGGAACTCACCATCGTCTCAGACCCTCGCTGGCAATGATTGGTGGAGCACACCATCGTCTCAGACCCTCGCTGGCAATGATTGGTGGAACTCACCATCGTCTCATACCCTCGCTGACAATGATTGGTGGAACTCACCATCGTCTCAGACCCTCGCTGGCAATGATTGGTGGAGCTCACCTTCGTCTCAGACCCTCGCTGGCAATGATTGGTGGAACACACCATCATCTCAGACCCTCGCTGGCAATGATTGGTGGAACTCACCATCATCTCAGACCCTCACTGGCAATGATTGGTGGAACACACCATCATCTCAGACCCTCGCTGGCAATGATTGGTGGAACTCACCATCATCTCAGACCCTCACTGGCAATGATTGGTGGAACTCACCATCGTCTCAGATCCTCGCTGGCAATGATTGGTGGAACTCACCATCATCTCAGACCCTCGCTGGCAATGATTGGTGGAACTCACCATTATCTCAGACCCTCACTGGCAATGATTGGTGGAACTCACCATCGTCTCAGATCCTCGCTGGCAATGATTGGTGGAACTCACCATCATCTCAGACCCTCGCTGGCAATGATTGGTGGAACTCACCATCGTCTCAGACCCTCGCTGGCAATGATTGGTGGAACACACCATCGTCTCAGACCCTCGCTGGCAATGATTGGTGGAACACACCATCGTCTCAGACCCTCGCTGCCAATCAGGTACTTCACATCATACTCACTACCCATCTTAGCTACTTACGACTTTGTAGTCACTGTTGTTAGTACTGAGGGTTATGAAAATAACTGGACACCTGGAATAAATCTGATGTGAGGCAAGTTGAGAGAGGTGTGAGACAGGTGAGGCAGGTGTGAGCAACGCTTGAGGCAAGTGTGACGAATGTGAGAAACATGGTTTAAGCAAATATGAGGAAGGTGTAGAGCAAGTGTGAGGCAATAGTGAGGCAGGTGTATGGGTGATAGAGGCTAGGATCTTGGGTGTCTTTAAAATGAGATTGGACAAATATGAGTGGTAGGGGCTGGGTTTGATTGATGTCGAGGGTACGGGAGCAAATTCTTGGGTAGCTTTGGGTAGTGGTGGTTTTGATAAGGTCCTGCCTAGTATGGGCCAACAGGCCTGCTGCAGTGTTCCTCCTTTCTTATGTTTGAAGCAGGTGTCCTTGACAAGTTTGAGGTATTAGAGAGGAATGTATGAGGCAGATATGAGGCAACTATATTGCTAACTTGAAGTACATACGAAGTAACTACGTGGCAAGTGTGAGGAGGGTGTGAAGCAGATGTAATGCAGATGTGTTGCAGTTGTGAATAATGGGCTTAAAACTGATCCCTGTGGAACGCCACTTGTGACTTGACATCATTCGGACATCCCTCAGTTTATTACAAACATTGCTTTCTATTGGTCAGCCTCGATCCATGTTAGAATATTTATTCCGATACCATGAATTACCACTTTCCTTAGCAGTCTTTCGTGTGGTACTCTACTGAAAGCCAGATAAAACAACCTAAATGAACAACATTATATTCTTTATCATGGTTTATTGTCTAAAATGCTTTATTAAAGGTCAACAACTTTATCAGGCAGGAACAACCTCTTGTGAATCCATTTAGACTCAATCAAATTATATCAGATATAATTAATTCTAACATTTTTTTTTTCTGGTTAGTTAGTTAATTTAATATCATTATTATGCCCAGCATACCCATCCTGTGGGCGGTAGTCAAAGGATTACAGAGGTACATAATTGGTCCAGGGACTGGACTCCAAAGTTTTGATAGTTGAACAAGTTACAAAGGTAATGAACTCCAGGTAGATCTTGTCACAATCATGACAAAGTTACAAAGGTAATGAATTATCTACACGTCTACACACCTTTAGTATACCTGGACAGAGTTCCAGGGGTCAACGCCCCTGCGGCCCGGTCTGTGACAAGGCCTCATGTTGGATCAGAGGCTGATCAACCAGGCTGTTACTGCTGCCCGCAGGCAGTCCAACGTACGAACCACAGCCTGTCCAGTGCCTGCTTGAAGACAGCCAGGGGTTTGTTGGTAATCCCCCTGATGTATGCTGGGAGGCAGTTGAACAGTCTTGGGCCCCTGACACTTATTGTGTTGTCTCTCAACGTGCTAGTGGCACCAATGCTTTTCATTGGGGGGATGTTACATTGCCTGCCGAGTATTTTGCTTTCGTAGGGAATGACTCTCATGTGCAAGTTTGGTACTAATCCCTTGAGAATTTTCCACGTGTATATAATAATGTATCTCTCCCGCCTGCGATCTAGGGAGTACAGGTTTAGGAACTTCAAGCGTTCCCAGTAATTGAGGTGGTTTATCGCAGTTATGTGTGCCGTGAAGGTGCTCTGCACATTTTCTAGGTCAGCAATTTCACCCTCCTTGAAAGGTGCAGTTAGTGTGCAGCAATATTCCAGCCTAGATAGAACAAGCGATCTGTAAAGTGTCAACATGGGCTTGGTATCCAACGTTTTGAAGGTTCTCATTATCCATCCTGTCATTTTTCTAGCAGATGCGATTGCTAAGGTGTTATGGTCTTTGAAGGTGAGATCCTCTGACATGATCACTCCCAGGTCTTTGACATTAGTTTTTCTCTCTATTGTGTGGTTGGAATTTGTTTTGTAAGCCGATGAGATTAAATTTCTTCACGTTTTCCATATCTGAGTAATTGAAATTTCTCATCATTGAACTTCATATTGTTTTCTGCAGCCCATTTAAATATTTGGTTTATGTCTGCTTGGAGTCTTGCAGTGTCTTCAGGGGGCAGCGAGCCTTTTTCGATTAATTAGGAAAGGAAAATTGAAAAATTATGGAAAAAAATGTTTTCTTACAAAAAAAAAAATAGTGCATAATTCTGGCAATATGTTGATGTAATCGGCTTCTTTCTATCATATTTCTAAGTATGTTTTTTCTAAAAAGTATTTTTTTGTTTTTGCTGGTAGCAAAAGGACTTGTTGGCAATTCACCAGTTTTTTTTTTTTATCTCCAAAATTGCGATTTTTATGATTTTTTCACTTTAAATACACTACATGGCAACTTGTGTGATGAATGTAGTGTGTGAGCGGTGCAGGGAGCACCTCAGTAGCCTTCTGGCTTCCCATGGAGGTTGGGGATTATAGTGTGCTGCAGTTTGGCGCGCTATTTCCCTAGATTTTTACACAAGCATAATTATCAATATCTCAGGAATAAGTTATTGACATTATAAATCCTCTCATGCAAAGAGTATTTATCAGAGCATCATGATTCTTTCGTATGTTAGTGAGGAATGATGGTTCTATTGAATTACAGGGAGAGTTTGTGATATGTTTTACGGTTTGTTGTTACTGATTTTTTGTTTCCCAACAAAATTAAAAAAAAAAAATACTTATTTCAACATTTTTTTATAATGCAATCTATTGACAGTAAGATCACGACTCTCTGTAATTCAAAAACCTAACTCTTTGTCATGCATCTGATTTCAATTAGAACATTGTATGTCTTACTAATTTTGTAGGAGAGGATTTGCCCTAAGCCCTGTCAAATAGGGCACTAATATTTTTTTTCTACATAACTGTAAGGCAAAACGTCACTAAAAACACAGTATCTAGGTATTTAATTCACTGACAAATTCCCATTGAAATTTTAGCAAAATACAAAAAAAATTGAAAAAGGCTCGCTCCCCCCATCAACGGTGGACACTGTCATACAGATTCGGGTGTCATATGCAAAGGAAGACACGGCACTGTGGCTTATATCAATGTCTTTAGCGCTTCTATTTGATTATAATAATAATAATTATATCAATGTCTATGTCCGATATGAGGATGAGGAACAGGATGGGAGCGAGTACTGTGCCTTGTGGAACAGAGCTTTTCACCGTAGCTGCCTCAGATTTTTCTCTGTTGACTACTACTCTTTGTGTTCTACTTGTTAGGAAATTATAGATCTATCTACCAACTTTTCCTGTTATTCCTTTATCACGCATTTTGTGTGCTATTACACCATGGTCACACTTATCAAAGGCTTTTGCAAAGTCTGTGTATATAACATCTGCATTTTGTTTATCTTCTTGAGCATCCAGGACCTTGTCGTAGTGGTCCAGTAGTTGGGACAGACAGAAGAGACCTGCTCTAAACCCATGCTGCCCTGGGTTGTGTAATTGATGGGTATCTAGATGAGTGGCGATCTTGCTTCTTAGAACCCTTTCGAAGATTTTTATGATATGGGACGTTAGCGCTATTGGTCTGTAGTTCTTTTCTATTGCTTTACTGTCCCCTTTGTGGAGCGGGGCTATATCTGTTGTTTTTAGTAACTGAGGGACGACCCCAGTGTCCATGCTCCCTCTCCATAGGATGTTAAAAGCACGTGATAGGAGCTTCTTGCAGTTCTTGATGAACACGGAGTTCCATGAGTCTGGGCCTGGAGCGGAGTGCATGGGCATGTCATTTATTGCCTTTTCGAAGTCATTTGGCGTCAGGGTAATGTCAGATAGGCATGCAACTGCCAAGTTCTGTGGCACTCTCATAAAAAATTCATTTAGGTCTTCGACTTTCAGTGTGGTTAGCGGCTCACTAAAAACTGAGTCATACTGGGACTTTAGTAACTCACTCATTTCCTTGCTGTCATCTGTGTAGGACCCATCCCGTTTAAGTAGGGGCCCAATACTGGATGTTGTTCTCGACTTTGAATTGGCATAAGAAAAGAAATACTTTAGGTTTCTTTCAATTTCATTTATGGCTTTTAGTTCTTCCCACGTTTCTTGATTCCTGTAAGATTCCTTTAGTTTTAATTCGATGTTTGCTATTTCACTGACCAGTGTCTCCCTACGTATTTCAGATATATTGGCCTCTTGTAGTCGCTCCGTTATTCTCTGCCTTTGCCTGTATAGGGAGCGCCTCTCTTTCTTGTTTACATCTCCTTCTTTTCCTTAAGGGAATTTGCCTTGAGCAAACCTCAAATGCCACAGAGTTAATTTGTTCTAGACATAGGTTAGGATCCGTGATGCTTAGGCTATCTTCCCATTGTATATCATTTAGGACTTGGTTTACTTGGTCCCATCTTATGTTTTTGTTATTGAAGTTGAATTTGGAGAAGGCTCCCTCGCAGCTGATCATATTTTGTTGATCTTGGACTCCCCGCATACATGTCTGGACCTCTATTATGTTGTGATCTGAGTATATTGTTTTTGATATGATGACATTTCGTATCAGATTATCATAATTGGTGAAGATGAGGTCCAGCGTATTCTCTAATCTTCTAGGCTCTACTATTTGCTGGTTTAAGGTGAATTTGGTGCAGAGATTTAAAAGTTCATGTGTGTGCGAGTTTTCATCTGAGCTGCCTCCTGGTGTTATCTCTGCTACCACATTGTTTGCAATATTCCTCCATTTTAGGTGCCTTAGGTAGAAATCCCCCAGGAGCAAGATGTTGGGGGTAGGAGCTGGAAGATTTTCCAGACAGTGGTCAATTTTCAGAAGCTGGTCCTGGAATTGTTGGGACTTTGCATCCGGAGGCTTGTATACAACTACGATGACCAGGTTTTGATTCTCGATCTTCATTGCTAATACTTCAACTACATCATTTGAGGCATTTAGTAGTTCTGAACATATAAGTGACTCTGATATACAGACCCCCCTTTTTGCCTGTTCACTCTGTCACATCTGTATAGGTTGTAGCCTGGGATCGATATTTCATTGTCCAAGTGATCTCTTATGTGGTCTGTAAGCAGTCCACTGATGTAAGGTATCTTGTTGTTTGTTGCTGGCTTTAGACCCTGTATATGTGCAAAGATGAATGTCGTTGGATTGGTGGTATTGGTGGTATGGGGGCGGTAATAATGATCAGTTTGATACAAAAAGTATAACACATGGTCACAATCATCAACAAATTACAAAGTAATGACCCAATATTAATTGCGTCACACACACACGAATACCCCCACACGAATAGCCCCATACGAATACCCCCCACACGCATACAGACACACGAATACACACACACGAATACACATACACGAATACACACACACGAATACACACACACGAATACACACAGTAATACACACACACGCATACACACACGAATACACACACACATATACAACAGACCTAGTGTCTAATCGACATGTGCCTAGGTCAAAATGGTAACTAACTAACAAGAAGAGGTATGATAAAGCTCATGGAGCAGGAAGAATGACCTAGCAGCGAACAGTGAAGAGGCGGGGCCAGGAGCTATGAATCGACCCCTGCAACCACAACTAGATGAGTACGAGCACACACACACGAGCACACACACGCGCGCGCGCACACACACACACGTGGCAATGCTTTATTTACAGTGAGCAAAGTCAGGGTATTTTTCCAGAATGGTTTGTAATACCTGGAGTTTACTTGGAGAGAGTTCCAGGGGTCAACGCCCCTGCGGCCCGGTCTGTAACCAGGCCACTGTGGATAAAATACTTTGCCATTTCTTGAACATTTCTGAGTGAGTTGTCTCTGAATTCATTAATTTTATCGTACTCCAGTACATAATGACGCAGGGTGTGAGATAGTCCAGCTGGCAGGGTTTATATTTCGTTTGGCCTACATCTGGTGGTGGTGATTTAACCTGCCAAAGATACTTATACCCAGCGTGAGGCAGGCAGTAGTGACATCCAAGAGTCTCCTTATTTTGCTGGATGCACAATAGACAGAAATGTGGCTCCTCCTGCATGATAAAATGATGATAGATGGACTGACTGGTGTCAGTCTCCCTGAGTCTTAAGTTAATGTGAAGGTTGTCGCCAATCTTCTCAGGAAAAGTATAATAGAAAAAGACTAATAACAAGAAAAATAAACACTATTTTAATAGAATGAAATTTAAATAATAAATACGTAAATATGATTATAATAATCCTATATTAAGAAAAATAAAAAATGAAAACAAAAAATATATATATGATTCAAAGCTAAATATTTACAGCAGTGGTCTTATCACTGAAGCAATGAATCTAGGTGATAACTCCGTGGTGGTGGTATTGTTGTTGTTGTTGTTGCCTCGATATTTTCCACAAATCCAACAGTTTTCCAAACTGTTACAATGTCACAAATGATGTCAGGGACTCAGTTGAAAGTTGTCCCCTAGTGACGTCCAGTTGCCTGATGTTTCTAGTGTGTACTGAGGTACTACTGGTGGTAGTGCAGAAATTGGTAGAACCACTGTTTCTCACTTGGTGAGTACGCCGCCCCCCACTCAGCCTTGAATCCGATGATCCGAGCGGACACAGAGGACTGTGAATGAAACCACAATAATTACTCACCACTCTAGCATTAATTTACATAGTAGGCATAAGGCCTTTAAAAGAAATGGCGAAACTGTAATAATTAACTCTACCAAAAACCAAGGCAGGACATAGCAGAAGTGAAAGTTGTTAAACATGAGTGAAGCTCCAAAATAATTAAAGAGTGAAGCTCTTACACATAAAATAATGAAGATACGAGCAGCCGTGAAGTACTTACAGTGAGATCGAGCGTGGTCAGTCAAGTGATTTCAACCGGTGGCCGGAGCCCAGCATTACACCTCTCACCGGGTGAAAAAAAGGGGGGGGGGGGTTATAGCAGCAGCGGGACACTCACCCCAGCAAACTACCACTCAACCATCACTTTACATACCTTCACACTTTCATCACTCCTATCTATGGACTTTTCCCTCACACTCCCCCATACCAAGACTGATAGTCAAGGAATAGAAGTAGAAATTATGAGGTAAAAGTCCCCCCAAAAAATGAAAGTCGCATAAGTACAAATATTCTACTGACTGTCACGACTTAACCAGTCAGAGAAATAATTAGATGAACCATTGATATACACAATATGAAACTTAAAAGCCTGGAGTGCCAATGTCCACCTCAAGAGGCGACTGTTGGTTCCCTTAAAAGTTTCTAGGTATACCAATGGTTTATGATCTGTTTCAAGAATGAATTCTTTCCCCAGTAAATAGAATTTAAGTTTGGAGATACCCCACACAAGGGCTAAGCATTCCTTTTCAATGGTTGAGTATCTAGTTTCTGCCAGTAGAAGTTTCCGACTCAGGAAACATACAGGGAAAGGGGTACCGTCATGATACTGCAATAATACTGCACCTAAACCTGTATTGGAGGCATCAGTTCTTAAGCAAAAAGGTTTGCTAATATCTGGAATCTTAAGTATTGGACCTTTAGAGAATATTTCTTTAAGTTCATTAAACTTTTCTCGAGCTATGTCGGAAAGTTCAAAAGGCTCCCTCACAGACTTCTTAAGGTAGTCCGATAAACTTCCGGTGACGTTAGTAATATTGGGGATAAATTTAGCATAGAAATTAACAGAACCGAGGAAGCTACGCATGAGTTTCTTCGTTCTTGGGAATTTAAACTCTGTTAAGGCTTTGATTTTCTGGGGAAGAGGTTGCAAAGAGTTATCTGCTAGAACAAAGCCTAGATATCTAATCTGGTTATATGTCAGGAAGCACTTCTTTGGTTTAGCAGTGAGGCCATGTGGGCGTAACTTGCGCAAGACTGATGTTAAAGTCTGGATGTGCTCATCCCAAGTGGATGTCATGACGTAAATATTGTCAAAATAAACGGACACGTTAGGCATATTACCCAGAACTTTCTTCATCAGTCTTACGTAGGTAGCACAGGCTGTTACGAGACCTAAGGGCATTGTCCTATATTGCATGAGACCTTGGTGGGTAGGAAAGGCGGTGTACTGCTTGGATGAAGGGTCTAACATAACCTGATATGCTTGTGTGAAATCAATTTCTGTAAAGAAAGTGGCATTATAAAACTTATGGAGGTCGTTATCTATAATAGGCATAGGTTCAGCATCCCACCGAGTGATAGCATTAAGTCCTCTAAAATCGATAGCAAGTCTATAGGAATTATCTTCTTTCTTAACCATGACCACTGGTGAACAATATGAAGAAACTGAAGGTTCTATGATGTTAAGTTTTAATAATCTGTCTACCTCTCGGTCGAATGCCTCCCTAAGATGAACTGGCACAGGGTATAATTTACGTTTGATGGGAGTGTCTGTGACTAAGTTAATCTTATGGATAACCGTGGAGGTTAACCCTGGAATGTCCGTAAAGACATCTGAAAAAGTCTTTACACATTTAAGGAGATCATGTTTCTTGCCTCGGTCCAAAGAATCATTAATATTTAAGTTAGTAGGAATTGAGGGTTCTAGAGTTACAACATCAGGCAGTTCCTCATCTTCTACCTCAGATGTGTCAATAACACACACATTGCACTCCTCCGTGATTGACTCATGTTTATGAGGAAAAACAACATCAAAAGTATTCAAACAATTTACAGTGTTTCTCCTGTAATACTTCTTAAGAATGTTTATATGATACAGCTTAGGCTTCCCCTTGACTTCTATGAGGTAATCAACCTTCCCACAAATCTTTAGTACTTTGTAAGGGCTTTTCCAGGCCACTAATAATTTATTTGTTTTTATTGGTAAAAGTACCAGAACTTCATCCCCTACGTTAAAACTTCTTCTCTGACTCTTTGCATCAAAATAGGTTTTATATTGGTTCATGGACAACGTTAAGTTTTGAGAAACTAAGTCAGAGGTCTCCTCTAGTTTAGATCTTAAGTGAAGGAGAAACTGATAAGAAGACTGAACCTCAGCACTTCCTTCTTCATTAGTCCATAAGTCATGAAGGATTGATAGCGGACCTCTGGCCTGTCTACCATAGAGAAGTTCAAAGGGTGAGAACCCTAATGAATCACTGGGAACTTCCCTCATGGCAAACAATGCACAGGGTAGGTAACGATGCCACTCTTTAGGTTTAAGGGAGCAAAGTTTCCTTAAAATGGACTTTAGGATGTAGTGCTGTCGCTCAATCCTCCCATTACAGCTGGGATGATATGGTGTGGTGAAAAGAGGTTTCACCCCCAGAAGTTGATAAAGATGTTGCATAAGTTCGGAGGTGAACTGTGTCCCCCGGTCTGACAAAATCTCTCTGGGGATACCCACCCTCTCTGGGGATACCCACCCGTGAAAAGATGGACAAAAGGGCTTCAGCTACCTCTATAGTAGTAATTGACTTCAAGGGTACAGCTTCCGGAAAACTGGAAGCATAATCCACTAATGTGAGAATATATCTATGTCCCCCAGATGAAAGTGAAGAATTGGTGGTAACGACTCTGTTTCTCACTTGGTGAGTACGCCCCCCCCCCCCACTCAGCCTTGAATCCGATGATCCGAGCGGACACAGAGGACTGTGAAAGAAACCACACGAATTACTCACCACTCTAGTATTAATTTACATAGTAGGCATAAGGCCTTTAAAAGAAATGGCGAAACTGTAATAAATAACTTTACCAAAAACCAAGGCAGGACATAGCAGAAGTTAATGTTGTTAAACATGAGTGAAGCTCCAAACAAATTAAAGAGTGAAGTTCTTGAACATAAAATAATGAAGATACGAGCAGCTGTGAAGTACTTACAGTGAGGTCGGGCGTGGTCAGTCGAGTGATCTCAACCTGTGTCCGGAGCCCAGCATTACACCTCTCACCGGGTGGAAAAGGGGGGGGGGAAATAGCAGCTAGACACTCACCCCACCTCAACAAGCCAATACCATTCAACCATCACTCTACATACCTTCACACTTTCATCACTCCTATCTATGGACTTTTCCCTCACAATACATGATAGTCAAGCAGGCGAAGCAGCACCTACCCAGCAACTCAGGAGTCACGTGATCTCATCGTCTACCCGTCCTCATCCCATCATGGCATTCTTCAGGTCACCAGCGTCACTCACACCTCACTCAGGTCACCAGCGTCACTCACACCTCACTCAGGTCACCAGCGTCACTCACACCTCACTCAGGTCACCAGCGTCACTCACACCTCACTCAGGTCACCAGCGTCACTCACACCTCACTCAGGTCACCAGCGTCACTCACACCTCACTCAGGTCACCATGCGTCACTCACACCTCACTCTCCGCCTATATATAATGTCTTTCAACCACCGTATGTTAGAAGTGATCAAGGTCCCAGGACAGAAATGTTTTCTAATGAATATGTCCTAGTGTTTGCTTACGTGTTTTCCTAACCCACCTTTCTTTTAAATCAATGTACAGCGCAGAGGTGGGCAAGTTCGTCAATAAGACGAGCCACGTATAATACTTTTCATACATTTTTGAATGTTCAAGAGCCAAATAAATTATTGTTTTAGAATAGTTTAAAATCTGGTTGGTAGAGTGTCAGAACTGTTCTAAGAAGCTTAGTGAAGTGACTCTTAATGTGAAGATAGTACCATGTTTTGACTTGATAAGTTTCATTACAGAGAACAGAGATTCACAGCAGTAAGTTGTCCCAGAAACAGAGAGAAGTGGGAAGCCAGTTTTGTGAAGACTGGGACACTTGGCTTCTGGGATTTGTTTCTAAAAGTCAGTTAGAGATGAGTTTTTATGTACCAGCTTCAAACCCACATCTCCCTGCAGCTCATTAAGCTCTGTTTCTATTGAAGCAACATCCGAGGCAAAAGATGCAACAACAGGACATCCATCGTTGATGACATCAATCACTAAAGGATTCACAAGAAATTCAAAACATGGCTTTAACTTTTTTAGTTTCTCAAACCTGTTCTCAAAATCATTATACAGTGTTTTTAAGTTTCCTTCTTATTGTTTCAATTTACTGTCTTTAATTTCAACATTAGGAAAAAACAGTTATTCTTTATTTAAGGTTGGGAAAGTGATCAGATTTCTTTGTTGCCAGATTTCTTTGAAAATCTCTATTTTATTCTGAAAACTAAAAACTGATTGGCAAAGTTCCGTAATAACTTTGTTCCTTCCTTGAAGTGCCAGATTTAAATATTGGAGATGATGCATTACATCTGTAAAAAACATCAGATCCTGTACACATTCGTGATCTTCTATTTGTGGGTATTTCATTTTCTTTCATGAAAACAATGACTGGTTCAACAAGAGCAACAAACTTATTCAACTGACTGGTAGTTGACAGTCATCTTACAATACAGTAGAATCAAAGCTCACTTGACTTGTCTTCAAGCTTCAGCTCCTCAATAAAATTTCTAAATTCACGGTGGGTTCTAGCACTTGACACAATGAAATTCACAATTTTTAAAACCCAATTTATGACATTGTTGAGCTTGATGTGTTTACTTACTAAATGGTCAAGGTGGATGATACACTGGATACACAGACATTCAGGATAGTTGAGATCATGTGTCAATTGCCAACTAGGCCAGTATTTTGATCTACCACAGCTGGTGATCCGTTTGTTGCAATACTAACAAGTTTATGTAATGGTAGTTGAGCATTTAATAAAGCTTTGTTAAGTGCAATTTAGATGTTAATACCTTCTGTAGTTTCCTTTAAGCTTATCAGGTCTTAGAATTCTTCTTTTACATTTCCATCGTTTGTAACATGGCGAAACAAATATAGCTGAGCGTTATGTTGGATGTCTGTAGATCCATCCAGTGCTGTGCTGACAGCAACGCAGCTTTCACATCACTCTCCACTTAACATACGAGTGAAGAACTAAATTCGGAAATGAGTCTCTCAGTAATGCGGCGGTAGATAGGACTTTGTTCTATCAATCTCTGATTGATATATCTATCTATTTTATTTATCAATCTCTGATTGATAGATAAAGTACTGATAGATTTTATGAATCCATGATGGGTAGATACAGTCCTGGTAGACATTATAAATCTTTGATAGATTGATAAGTCCTGGTGGACACATGTCGGTATATTTTACCACTTATATACATTTATGTGCGCAAATGTGCGATACAGAGAATTGAAAGTGTTGGTGTATGTTTAGGTTGTATATGAGGCGATACGTAAATGTGGTTGATAACAAAGTGGTTGTTTACTCCTGTGGATCTTTACATAAGATGACCATACAAATTATAAATAACAAAAAAGAAAACTGATTAACACATACAGCTTTTTGAACGGAGGTAAACAAATAGATAAACACACGGACACTAATCTACATAGAATAAAAAATTCACAAACACACTTACTCAATTATATAATTGAGAATAATGTACTTCTTATAGGTCCATAAGGGAAGACAAAATGCACATCCCTGAGAGAAGAAAAATAAATTTGTAATTCGTGTTAGATAAGAGTAAATGGAGACCATTCTCCATTCACTCCTACCTAACATGCTCACACATGCCTGCTGTATAGACTGATGGATTCCTGGATACATGAATCTGGGGAAAGCATGAATACTAGCAGTTGAGGCTGACTTTGGGTAAGTGGGGAAGGGGAGGCATCCGGCAACGGAAGGATGGATTCCTGGATACATGAACCTGGGAAAGGGAGTCCACCTGAGGTGACACCAAGTGGACTCCTGGAGACACTGATCCTGGGAAGGCACCGACCTAACTCGCTGACCTTAGGTAAGTGGGGAAGGAAAGACATCCGGGAGCGAACGAATGGATTCCTGGATACATGAACTTGGGGAAGGTTGCTGTTGAGACTGACCTTGGGGACGTGGGGAAGGGGAGACATCCGGGAGCGAACGGATGAATTCCTGGATACATGAACCTGGGGAAGGCAAGAATACAGGTTGGTGAGGCTGACCATGGGGAAGTGAGGAAGGGAAAACTTTCGGAGGCGGACGGATGGATTCCTGGATACATGAACCTGGGAAAGGCTGCGGGTGGAAGGCAGAGAGAGAGAGAGAGGCGAGGCTGACCTTATGGAAGTGAGGAAGGGGAGACATCCGGGGGCCCACGGATGCATTCCTGGACACATGAACCTGGGGAAGGCGAGGGGGGTGGACCCTAAAGACGAACCACTGGCCTCCACATACACACACATACACACACACACACACTGTACCGCAGGGTCAGTCCTAGGACCAGTGTTATTCCTGGTATATGTAAATGACATGACGGACGGGATAGACTCAGAAGTGTCTCTATTCGCGGATGATGTGAAAATAATGAGGAGAATCACATCGGAAGAGGACCAGGCAGGGCTGCAAACAGACCTGGACAAGCTCGACATCTGGTCTAGCAATTGGCTTCTCGAATTCAATCCCTCCAAATGCAAAGTCATGAGGATCGGAGAAGGGCAAAGAAGACCGCTGACAGAGTACAAGCTAGGTGGACAAAGGCTACAAACCTCGGCAAAGGAGAAAGACCTTGGAGTGAGTATAACGCCAAGCACGTCTCCGGAGGCACACATCAACTAGATAACTGGGGCAGCATATGGGCGACTGGCAAACCTAAGATTAGCGTTCCGTTACCTTAACAAGGAATTGTTCAAGACACTGTATACCGTGTACGTCAGGCCCATACTAGAATATGCAGCACCAGTCTGGAACCCACACCTGGTCAAGCACATAAAGAAACTAGAGAAAGTGCAAAGGTTTGCGACAAGGTTAGTTCCACAACTCAGGGGTCTGTCTTATGAAGAAAGGTTGAGGGAAATAGGACTAACAACACTGGAGGAAAGAAGGGTCAGAGGAGACATGATAACGACATACAAAATACTGCGGGGAATTGACAAGGTAGACAGTGACAGGATGTTCCAGAGAGGGAACACAGAAACAAGGGGACACAACTGGAAGCTGAATACTCAGATGAGTCAAAGGGATGTTAGGAAGCATTTCTTCAGCCACAGAGTAGTCAGGAAGTGGAATAGTCTAGAGAAAGATATAGTGGAGGCAGGAACCATACATAGTTTTAAGACAAGGTATGATAACGCTCATGGAGCAGGGAGAGCAGAGACCCAGTAGCAGACAGCGAAGAGGCGGGGCCAGGAGCTGAGTCTCGACCCCTGCAACCACAATTAGGTGAATTAGATGAGCACACACACACACACCATACACAACAGGCTTAATATCAATCGACAAGTGCCTTTGCAAGCCTATACCAACACTCACAAAGAAGGTATACACACAAGCAGACACATACATACTCAAGCAGGCACACACACACACACACACACACACTCAGACCCACACACACGAGCAGTCACACACAACACACGAGGAGACACACACACACACACACACACACAGAGTGACCCAGTAGCAGCCAGTGAAGAGGCGGGGCCAGGAGCTGTGACTCGACCCCTGCAACCACAACTAGGTGAGTACACACATACACACACACACACATTTACACATAAACACAAACACACACAGCAAAGAGGCAGGGGCCAGGAGCTGTGATTCGACCCCTGCAACAACAAATAGGTGAGTACACACACAAGCGAACACGCACTCATTCAGACACACACAAAACGCATGCCAAGTGTCTTTCGACAAGTGCCTTTGACTACTAGTGACTAACATACACACATAAACAGACATACGCAGACAAACACAGTCCTGCATGAAACATGCACACTCATTGCACATTCCAAGCAGAATGCAACATATACACATACATGTGTTCTCATATGCATATCTGGTCGCTCTCAAACCATTGTTAAAATTAAATTTAGGAAATTATTGATGGAATATTTGCTAATAGAATTATGAGAAAAAGAAGATGGTGAATGTGTTAGAGATGTAAGAATGTGTTAGAGATGTAAGAATGTGTTAGAGATGTAAGAATGTGTTAGAGATGTAAGAATGTGTTATAGATGTAAGAATGTGTTAGAGATGTAAGAATGTGTTAGAGATGTAAGAATGTGTTAGAGATGTAAGAATGTGTTAGAGATGTAAGAATGTGTTAGAGATGTAAGAATGTGTTAGTGATGTAAGAATGTGTTAGAGATGTAAGAATGTGTTAGAGATGTAAGAATGTGTTAGAGATGTAAGAATGTGTTAGAGATGTAAGAATGTGTTATAGATGTAAGAATGTGTTAGAGATGTAAGAATGTGTTAGAGATGTAAGAATGTGTTAGAGATGTAAGAATGTGTTAGAGATGTAAGAATGTGTTATAGATGTAAGAATGTGTTAGAGATGTAAGAATGTGTTAGAGATGTAAGAATGTGTTAGAGATGTAAGAATGTTTTATAGATGTAAGAATGTGTTATAGATGTAAAAATGTGTTAGAGATGTAAGAATGTGTTAGAGATGTAAGAATGTGTTAGAGATGTAAGAATGTGTTAGAGATGTAAGAATGTGTTAGTGATGTAAGAATGTGTTAGAGATGTAAGAATGTGTTAGAGATGTAAGAATGTGTTAGAGATGTAAGAATGTGTTAGAGATGTAAGAATGTGTTAGAGATGTAAGAATGTGTTATAGATGTAAGAATGTGTTAGAGATGTAAGAATGTGTTAGAGATGTAAGAATGTGTTAGAGATGTAAGAATGTGTTATAGATGTAAGAATGTGTTAGAGATGTAAGAATGTGTTAGAGATGTAAGAATGTGTTAGAGATGTAAGAATGTGTTAGAGATGTAAGAATGTGTTATAGATGTAAGAATGTGTTATAGATGTAAGAATGTGTTAGAGATGTAAGAATGTGTTAGAGATGTAAGAATGTGTTAGAGATGTAAGAATGTGTTAGAAATGTAAGAATGTGTTAGAGATGTAAGAATGTGTTAGAGATGTAAGAATGTGTTAGAGATGTAAGAATGTGTTAGAGATGTAAGAATGTGTTAGTGATGTAAGAATGTGTTAGTGATGTAAGAATGTGTTAGAGATGTAAGAATGTGTTAGAGATGTAAGAATGTGTTAGAGATGTAAGAATGTGTTAGAGATGTAAGAATGTGTTAGAGATGTAAGAATGTGTTAGAGATGTAAGAATGTGGGAAGTCTGAGACAGTTTTAGATCAGACAATGAGGAAAATTTCATGAATTTTCTTAAGAAAAGTAAAGAGTAGCCATAAATAATATAGACGTCACAACATCACTTCTCTCACTTCCTCTATATTGACAGGGAAAACATTCACCATCACACACACCAAATAAAAACTTTCTGGGACGAATACAATATGTACCATCTCAGGAGACGCCATCTCTTGGTTAAAAAAATATATATTGATTGCTCATGCAAGATTTTTAGCTTGACTCTTTGTTAATTCCTATAATATTACTTTATATTGCCAAGTACTATGATGTATGAATCGTAGTATATTCTATTCTATTCTATGTGATCTACCGGTATGGATCCCGGCCCGGGTCTCTTCCAATTTGGCGACCCGGCATCGCCTTCCCGGTAGGAAAGTGTCATGTATCGACGTTAAAGGTACATGTGTGGTATTCCTTTGGTGGGAAGAGTCGTAGTATATTTTACACCATGAATGTTATGGAACACTTTATTATGTTTAAATTAGTCTCAGTTATTTAGATGTTAGGTAAACTTGATGTTAATATCTGGCTGAACTTAGTCCTGACAGACAATTGAGCAGTTTTTAGTAATTTAATAAATGCTAACTAAATTAAATCTCAATGTTTGAAACTTGCTTAAAAGTTGAATTGATTTATTTTGACACAAACGAAAATCGTATAGAGATTCTGGTGTAAAGTAACAGAGGAAGAATATCTTTACCATTAAAGTATTTGAGGAGTAGCATGACCTCCAGGATGTTGTGAGTGACATGACCTCCAGGATGATGTGAGTGGCATGACCTCCAGGATGTTGTGAGTGGCATGACCTCCAGGATGTTGTGAGTGGCATGACCTCCAGGATGTTGTGAGTAGCATGACCTCCAGGATGTTGTGAGTAGCATGACCTCCAGGATGTTGTGAGTGACATGACCTCCAGGATGTTGTGAGTGGCATGACCTCCAGGATGTTGTGAGTGACATGACCTCCAGGATGTTGTGAGTGACATGACCTCCAGGATGTTGTGAGTAGCATGACCTTCAGGATGTTGTGAGTGGCATGACCTCCAGGATGTTGTGAGTGGCATGACCTCCAGGATGTTGTGAGTGGCATGACCTCCAGGATGTTGTGAGTGACATGACCTCCAGGATGTTGTAAGTAGCATGACCTCCAGGATGTTGTGAGTAGCATGACCTCCAGGATGTTGTGAGTAGCATGACCTCCAGGATGTTGTGAGTGACATGACCTACAGGATGTTGTGAGTGACATGACCTCCAGGATGTTGTGAGTAGCATGACCTCCAGGATGTTGTGAGTAGCATGACCTCCAGGATGTTGTGAGTAGCATGACCTCCAGGATGTTGTGAGTGACATGGCCTACAGGATGTTGTGAGTGACATGACCTCCAGGATGTTGTGAGTGGCATGACCTCCAGGATGTTGTGAGTGACATGGCCTCCAGGATGTTGTGAGTGGCATGACCTCCAGGATGTTGTGAGTGGCATGACCTCCAGGATGTTGTGAGTGACATGACCTCCAGGATGTTGTGAGTAGCATGACCTCCAGGATGTTGTGAGTAGCATGACCTCCAGGATGTTGTGAGTGACATGACCTCAAGGATGTTGTGAGTGGCATGACCTCCAGGATGTTGTGAGTGACATGACCTCCAGGATGTTGTGAGTGACATGACCTCCAGGATGTTGTGAGTAGCATGACCTTCAGGATGTTGTGAGTGGCATGACCTCCAGGATGTTGTGAGTGGCATGACCTCCAAGATGTTGTGAGTGGCATGACCTCCAGGATGTTGTGAGTGACATGACCTCCAGGATGTTGTTAGTAGCATGACCTCCAGGATGTTGTGAGTAGCATGACCTCCAGGATGTTGTGAGTAGCATGACCTCCAGGATGTTGTGAGTGACATGGCCTACAGGATGTTGTGAGTAACATGACCTCCAGGATGTTGTGAGTGGCATGACCTCCAGGATGTTGTGAGTGACATGGCCTCCAGGATGTTGTGAGTGGCATGACCTCCAGGATGTTGTGAGTGGCATGACCTCCAGGATGTTGTAAGTGACATGACCTCCAGGATGTTGTGAGTGGTATGAACTCCAGGATGTTGTGAGTGGCATCAGCTCCAGGATGTTTTGAGTGGCATGAGTAGGGTAAAGAGGGCGGATGGGGTACCTGATGATAATTGCGCAATTATTCCAATTATCTCACACCTGTGGAAGGGTGACCAGTGGCGGTCACGTAAGTTACAAGTGTTAATTTAATTGGTTTTTCTTTGTTGTCCCGCACGTGGCCCCTTCTATTGCGTCATGTTATATGGGAGGTCATTGCTCTGAAAGAGAGAAGGGGGGAGGGGATCCATTCGCCCACCCCTGAGTGTCTAGACTACAAGTGTTTTTGTTAATTGGGTCTATCGTATGCGCATGAAGGTAGGGGAGAGACACACACACACGAAGAAATTAGGGTACAATAGTGAATTAGCATACGTGGCGGGTCTATTACTGCCATGGAAAGAGGGGTGAGGGTGGGTGCACACATGTTTTCTCATTTCGGCGTCTGAGTGTCTAGACTACAAGTGTTTTTTTAATTGGTTCTTTTTGTGGCTACACGACAGGGAGCGTCATGGTATAATTATCGTGGGAAGGGAGGCCTAGTTTGAGGGAGTATGGACTCACACCCGTCCACGTGTTGTCTGGAGGTCAGTCAAAGGTCAGACCAAGGCAGGGAAGCCCCATCCACGTGTATATGTGTGTATGTACTCACCTATTTGTGGTTGCAGGGGTCGAGTCATAGCTCCTGGCCCCGCCTCTTCACTGATTGCTACTAGGTCCTCTCTCTCCCTGCTCCATGAGCTTTATCAAACCTAGTCTTAAAACTATGTATGGTTCCTGCCTCCACTATGTCGCTTTCCAAGCTATTCCACTTCCTGACAACTCTATGACTGAAGAAATACTTCCTAACATCCCTTTGACTCATAGGAGTCTTCAACTTCCAATTGTGACCCCTTGTTTCTGTGTCCCCTCTCTGGAACATCTTGTCTCTGTCCACCTTATCTATTCCTCGCAGTATTTTATATGTCGTTATCATGTCTCCCCTAACCCTCCTGTCCTCTAGTGTCGTCAGGCCGATTTCCCTTAACCTTTCTTCGTAGGACAATCCCCTTAGCTCTAGGACTAGTCTTGTTGCAAACCTTTGCACTTTCTCTAATTTCTTGACGTGCTTGACCAGGTGTGGGTTCCAAACTGGTGCTGCATACTCCAGTATGGGCCTGACGTATATGGTATACAGAGTCTTGAATGATTCCTTGGTGAGGTATTGGAACGCTATTCTTAGGTTTGCCAGCCGCCCGTATGCTGCAGCAGTTATCTGATTGATGTGTGCCTCAGGAGATGTGCTCGGTATTATACTCACCCCAAGATCTTTTTCTTTGAGTGAGGTTTGCAGTCTTTGGCCACCTAGACTATACTCTGTCTGCGGTCTTCTTTGCCCTTCCCCGATATTCATGACTTTACATTTGGCAGGGTTAAATTCAAGGAGCCAGTTACTGGACCAGGCTTGCAGCCTGTCCAGGTCTCTTTGTATTCCTGCCTGATCCTCGACTGATTTGATTCTTCTCATTAACTTCACATCATCTGTGTGTGCGTGTGCGTGCGTGCGTGCGTGCGTGCGTGCGTGTGTAACATGATGGTTGTGATAAGCATAAAATTTATATATTTCTGCAGAAGAGTATTCTCTCGAGAGCTTAGCATTATGTATTTAATAAAGAAAAAAATCCGTATACAGGAGGGTGGACAGTGAGTCCCTTCCACCTGTGTGGAGGGTGACAGCCGGGATCACACCTGTGTGACAGCCGGGATCACACCTGTGTGACAGCCGGGATCACACCTGTGTGACAGCCGGGATCACACCTGTTTGACAGCCGGGATCACACCTGTGTGACAGCCGGGATCACACCTGTGTGACAGCCGGGATCACACCTGTGTGACAGCCGGGATCACACCTGTGTGACAGCCGGGATCACACCTGTGTGACAGCCGGGATCACACCTGTTTGACAGCCGGGATCACACCTGTGTGACAGCCGGGATCACACCTGTGTGACAGCCGGGATCACACCTGTGTGACAGCCGGGATCACACCTGTGTGACAGCCGTGATCACACCTGTGTGACAGCCGGGATCACACCTGTGTGACAGCCGGGATCACACCTGTGTGACAGCCGTGATCACACCTGTGTGACAGCCGGGATCACACCTGTGTGACAGCCGGGATCACACCTGTTTGACAGCCGGGATCACACCTGTGTGACAGCCGGGATCACACCTGTGTGACAGCCGGGATCACACCTGTGTGACAGCCGGGATCACACCTGTGTGACAGCCGGGATCACACCTGTGTGACAGCCGTGATCACACCTGTGTGACAGCCGGGATCACACCTGTGTGACAGCCGTGATCACACCTGTGTGACAGCCGGGATCACACCTGTGTGACAGCCGGGATCACACCTGTGTGACAGCCGGGATCACACCTGTGTGACAGCCGGGATCACACCTGTCAGTCTGGTGGCGACAGGTTCCTCCGCCGTGAGAAGCATTAAAAAAAATATTCAAAGGTGAAAACAAATCTGGTAACCACTGAGATTAGCTCAGCGTTCACGAGAGGTTAGCATTATATACTTTAAAAGAAAATAAAAATCAGTTATGTTAGTATTTTTTATTGAATTACATAGACAAAAAAACCAAAGCAACTTTGTTGGTTAGACACAGAATGGTGGTAAATACATAGGCCAAAAAAAAAAGTCAAGCAACGTTGTTGGTTAGACAGAATGACAACGCAGCCCATCTTCTTCTGGAAGAATAATTATTTATTTTTCAAAAATGACCTCTCCATCGTCTAAGGGGTGTTCTTTGCCGGGGTCATCACCTTCAACCCCCACCTTCTCCTCCTTGATGAGGGAATTACTAGTGATATGAGCAAATTCGCCGACGACACGAAGATAGGTAGGATAATTGATTCAAACATAGATGTCATAGAACTTCAGGAAGATTTAGACAAACTTAATTCGTGGTCAGAAAAGTGGCAGATGCAGTTCAATGTAGATAAATGCAAGGATCTGAAGCTCGGGAGTGTCCATAACCCAAGCACTTATAAGTTAAATAACGTAGAACTTAGCCATACAGATTGCGAGAAGGACTTGGGGGTGATGGTAAGCAGCAACCTTAAACCAAGACAGCAATGCCTAAGCGTACGTAATAAGGCAAATAGATTACTGGGATTTATATCAAGAAGTGTTAGCAACAGAAGTCCAGAGGTTATATTACAGCTTTATACATCATTAGTAAGGCCTCACCTAGATTACGCAGCTCAGTTCTGGTCTCCATATTACAGAATGGACATAAATTCGTTAGAAAA